>JAURVB010014338.1:0-141773 GCA_033002965.1 Piper betle | reverse complement strand
AAGTAGATGGAGAGGAGAAAGAGAGGTTGGTCAAAAGATGTGTATCGTGAGCAAAGTGCTGGGCCAACTTCTTTTGGACTATAACTTTGTCTTGTTCTATGCTGTAATATTAATTAAATAATACTGCATATAAATAAACGGGTCTAATATGGACTGATTTCTTTTGATGGTGTAGAGTATAATTGGTGGAGGTAGATGGATTATTGAGTTGATCTCGAATTACAAAGCAGAAAACTAATCATCATACAGAGATGCTAACTGTGGCTAATAATTGGGAAGGACCAAGTTTGGCAGGTCGATAAGGATTAAGGTGTTTTGGGTCGTCTAGCATGTAAAAAGTGGCCATGTCTACTGGACCAGAGTGATAATATAACATGTTTTTAAAAAGTAATATTGGAAATAACGAAAGTGAATATATTAAATAAAAGATAAAACAAAACTGGAGGTGGGTACAGATCCAACAATTGATAATTAAATTTGAGGTTGGCTGTTTTTACCAAATAAAAGTAAACCAAATTCGATCACAAGAACCTCATTCGGGCACAAATATTTGAACCACGATGGTGGTTAATTAGCCTAGAAAAACATTTGGAGCAGATGGTATTTGGCTGTTCGCATATAACTTTTTTCTTTTCAACACACATAAACGTAAAAACACAACTTCTACTAAGAACATATTTGTCACTTAAGTTTGGGAGTTAGGTGTACCAGCTACAGCAACGACAAGATCTACAACTAAAGTATATACGAATCTTAACAGGCTGTGAACACCGTCGGGTTGGTGCAATGTGAGCTGCAAAATCCCATGAACTATAACTATCCATCATACCTATTTTTAATATGGTAAGGTGAGTTAAATACCCGTGTTTTAATGACTAACATGCATTTTTCTTATCAACTTCGGATTAATGGCACATTTCGACCGAACCATATCCACTTTCCATGAACCACCGTCCTATATAGATTAAATCAATATTAATCGCGTCTGACGTTCCTCACATAATTGGCGTCAAATCTGATCAACAAAATCAAGGACCGCAGGCAAACAGGATCACGAGGCCACATTGCAATAACGGAAAAAAAATTTTTTGGTTGTTGACAAAATACAACTAACATGAGAGTAGAAGCCATGAAATGAAGACCCACAATTCATGCCCTGAATTACGCTAGTTATATTTTGTAGAGCACATACATGAGGTCACCATACAATCACTTCAAGCACATTAAGCTCACTTTGTTTCAACAATGTTCATAGTCAGTGAACGGTATTTTACAAGGGAAATGTCCCTAATAACATAAACTGCAAGTTATACTCGTACAAATCTGTTGATATCAAGCATCGACATGCCAGGAGCAGATGTAAAATAAACCTCGCATAGCCTAACATTACCTGGTAACCACAAAAGTTTCTTGCAAGTACAATAATGGTAGGAACACTCTTTTACAATTCTCAGCTGTCTAAACCGTCTGTTACGTGGTCAAATAACACACTTGCATAAATGTATGTTCATCTTGCAGTAAAATAAAGTCCGACACAAAACAAGTGGAATGTCTATTAACTTACGCGTGAACAACATACATACCAACAGAGCACACTCAGCTTCCCTGGCAGAGGAATCAGTCTCGAATAGTTCCCATCTAACCAACCACACTGCGGTTCCAAATAATTTAACTCTTCAAAATTACGAAGCTGATGTTACACTACTGTGTTCTGGCTTCATCGAGTATTTGTGTCATCCTTGCCACTGAACTGCGGAGTGTACTGGCTAGTGGATGATGGAGAGTAACCAGGTGCCGTGGGCGAGTAGCTCCCAGCACTAGGGCTAAAAGAAGGAAGAATTAACTTTCAATGTGAACTTAGAAACATTAAACATTCGACTTGTGTTGTGTTTAAGAGCTGAACTCTACCTGTATTGTGGAGAGCCGGGACTGTAGTCTGGAGCTGTGCTTGAGTTGAATGGACTGCATAAAACAGTATAAATATTTCCATCTTTATTCAGTTTCTAAGAAAACAGGCACAAGGGGCAGTTTTGAGTAGGCTAATAATATTTTCCATATTTGTCATGTGACAGAGAACACATAGTTTATTTATAGAACGAGTGGAAAAAATAAAGTTCAGCCATCAAAAAGACACTCACATAAAGGCTATTTAAACTGCCTCCACATTCTACATAACCTCCAAATTCTACCATGACAAAGATTAAGGACAAGACAATTACCTGCTGGGGCTGTAGCTAGGACTTGAAGGAGAATATGAAGGAGAAGTTGGAGAATATGATGGTGATGTTGGACTGTAACATAGTAGTCAAGAACTCATTTATTCGAACAAAAGCAGTTCATGATATGTATTATACATTCAGAATTGAAAACTTTATAGCATTTATATACCTGTAACTTGGTGAGGTTTGGTTGAATGGACTGGAAGGTGACAGCCGTGCACTGCTCGGTGAGTAAGGAGTAGACGGACTGTATTTTGCTGAAGAGGCATTATAGCTGGGAGAAGTAGGGCTGTAGCTGGGAGAAGTTGGGCTGTAACCAGGAGAAGTTGGGCTGTAGGCAGGTGAAGTTGGGCTGTAGGAAGGTGATGTTGGGCTGTAAGATGGTGAAGTTGGACTGTAAGAAGGCGAGGTTGGACTATAGGAGGGAGAGGTGGGACTGTAGGAAGGGGAAGTAGGACTGTAAGCAGGAGAAGTTGGACTATAAACAGGAGAAGTTGGGCTATAGACGGGAGAAGTTGGACTATAACTAGGTGAGGTGGGACTGTAGCTGGGAGAGGTAGGACTGTAACTTGGGGAGGTTGGACTGTAGCTAGGTGAAGTGGGACTGTAACTTGGAGAGGTAGGGGAGTAGGAAGGGCTGGTTGGAGAATACGAAGGACTTGTTGGAGAATATGCTGGACTTGTAGGGCTATAACCAGGAGAGCTGGGACTGTATGTGGGGGAAGTAGGACTATAACCAGGAGAGGTTGGGCTGTAACCAGGGGATGTAGGGCTGTATCCAGGCGAAGTGGGACTATACCCTGGAGATGAAGGACTATAACCCGGTGAAGAGGGACTGTACCCAGGGGAGGAAGTGGGAGAGAATGCCATCCCACCTACATATGGAGAAAATTGCGCATCTGATGAGATGGGAGAATACCGTCCCATTGGGCTCAGCATTGGTGACATCATTCCTTCATGATATGGTGTCCCTGTAATCGGTGATCGAGAAGGAGTCATGCCAAAATCTAATCCTTCCATGTAACTAGGTAGCTGAAGCTCAATTGCTTGCTGCAACATTTGATCATTTAGGTATAAAGCACAGTCCCCTGTGCCAATAGGTGCAAGCTGACCCAACATAATGTTTTCTGTCACACCCTTGAGATGATCTGCTTCAGCATACAAAGCAGCATCAAGAAGAATATCGACAGTTTCCTCAAATGAGCATCTCATTAAAGGGCCTGTGTCATTTCTGTTGATTCCGTGACGAGTTATTGCCATTAAGTGACCCCTGTAAGTCATGGTATCACAAAGAATGGCCAGGTGTCTGTAGTTCACGTAAGATCCATCAAAAGAAATAACCACACGCAACTCATCTAACAAAGCTCGGCGAACAGCTTCAATTCCCAGGACTTCAATCACTTCAATCAAATGATTGCTGGTTGTTCTTTTTGCATCCACATCTTCATGGCACAAAACAGCCAACAAATTGACACCTTCTGTGTCCAGCATCCACTCCACCTCAGGCCTGAAACCCTCATTATCATCAAACTTATTCACTTTACCAGACTTAATAAACACTTTATTAATGTCTGGAATGCCGCGTAGGGCCATTTCTGTTAGCATATTACTTTCAATCTTCTTAAGAAAAACATCGTCTTCAGCTGACTCATCTTGCAGCTCCCCTTTTGGGGCTTCGTCATTCATAATGCGGATTCGTAGAATGAGTTTTTCTGCATTATCATCATTGAACATGCATGTTAGATCATCATCAAACTCTTGCTTTATTTTGTCTGCAATGTCTACCATGCTCAGTTTCTTATCAACCATCATTTCACGATTGAGCTCTATGCGGAGCAACCAGGGAGAATACTTTTCAGGGGCTATATCTTCGTCGGGCATTTCATAATAGGCTGTGACAAAGTCGACATCTTCTTCAATTATTGTGTTCATAGGGTCAGGATCAAACCAGACTTCTGTTGCATGTGTTACACTACGCAAAGTCGTGTACTCAAGTGCACACTGAACACCTTTGGCCTTCTCTTTTGTCTTGCTTACATCAGGTTTCAGATAAACAGAAAGTGATGGCGTTTTAATCTTCTTAGCAACATTTATGATTTCTCTCAATCTTGGAACTCCAAGAGTAACATTCTTAGCACTAACACCAGCATAGTGAAACGTGTTGAGAGTCATCTGTGTAGCAGGTTCGCCAATTGATTGAGCCGCCACACAACCAATCATTTCACCAGGAGCAACTAATGATTGTAGAAACCGTGCTTCTATCTCGCCAATGACCCATTCAAATGCTTCCTTAGTCAACCTGTATTCCTTCAATACACGTTTGCTAGCAAAGGTACTACGGAGAAGGATGTTAAAGAACAGTGTGGCATTTTTCTGTGCTTCCATGCTCATCAAATCATCCCCATGAACAACCTTCAATCTTTCTTGAAGCTTATCAATTGCTTCAACAATCTCCATTGGATGCATGTCTGATGGCCTTCGTAAGTCAACTTTAAATGTCTTTTGCGCGTTCCAGATTAATCTCTTCAGATTAACAGGCATAGGCCATGAGTTATCACCAGTTGTAGCAATTTCTGTCCCAAGCTGGTACCTATCACCTACTAATTTTGAAACTTCTGCATCAAAAACATTCCGGAATTCCCGAATTGTTTTCAAATCCTCAACATGCTCAGGCAGCATGTAACTTGGATTCCAGTTCTCGTCATCAATTTCATACCTAAATACATTGTCAAACTCAGCTTTCTTCATTTTCAAAGAGTCCAGTTTCTGTGTCTCAATCCATACAGCATCCATGCCATCCTCCCCATAAAGAAATTGGATGACATCACCCAACGAATTTCTTACTGTACCATCATACTTAACCATAATGTCCTCCATGGCCTTGACAAGCCGCCTTTGAATATAACCTGTTTCAGAAGTTTTGACAGCTGTATCTATAAGACCTTCCCTACCACCCATAGCATGAAAAAGAATTCCTGCGGAGTCAATCCTCGGAGATATGAATTCTCAACAAATCCACGGCTTTCTGGTCCATTATCATCCTTGGTGAAATGAGGTAATGTTCTCTCAATAAATCCATAGGGAATTCGCTTGCCTTCAACATTCTGTTGTCCCACACAAGCAGTCATCTGCGAAATGTTAATGAAACTTCCTTTGGATCCAGCCGTAACCATCGCTTTAAGATTGTTGCTCTCAGACAAGCTTTTCTGTGCACTGCTTCCCGCATCATCACGAGCCTTATTTAAGACCTGCAAATGAAAAAATGCACTAAAGCAGTAGCCCTTCACAAAAGCTAAATAAAATAAAAACCACTTCAACTGTCCACACTTGGTTCACTCTATTTTCAAATGACTCCAGCATTGTACGTCCAGGTTCAGCCTCCAAACTCTTATCACGAGCAAGCCTTATAAGTTCCTTCACTTCGTTCTTTGCCTTTTGTATTGTTTCATTGATCTTTTCCATGGTTGCCTCATCTGCAATTGTGTCCCCAATACCAATGCTGAAACCATTTTGCAAAAGCCAGTAATTAACTAGCCACTGAGTATGACCCAAGAACTTGCGAGCTGCATCCGGACCAACTTCTTCCCTGCAAAGTGCAAGAGAGTCATTTTACCAATGATAGTCAACAAATTCCGACCAAAAAAAACAGAAACCCTACCTAAAGAGTATAAACTTTTCAAAGGAGAAGGACATCCGTGTATTTAAAGAATGTACCATATAACATGAATAAGACTGCCAGTTGACGTTCCAAGTGTCTTCTTGCAAAGAGTACCAGAAAGAAGTTCCCCCCTCTCAATACGAACTTGAGTGTCTCCAGGTGTTATGAAACCTGTTTCAGATTCAGCATGCCAAGCAGATGTTCTTAAAAGATTGATCTGCTTCGGAATGATTAGATTAAAAACTTGCTTTCCAGTCCAAAGAGGCCTAGGCTTCAGAATGGCAGGAGCAGGAATTTTCCCATCAAAATCCTCCCACCACATTAGAATGTTCATGAACACATCCTGAGCAAGAATCATCAAGAAAAATAACTGATCAAAATTCATAACTCTTTAAAGAGCACAAAATGGACATCCAACAATATACCAACCTTTTCTATAAAAGTATCTCTCTTAGTAATTTTACGGCAACCTAAAAGTGTATCCTGGACAATGCCCATAACAGGACGATTGGATTGTGGAGAGACAATACATTTCGGTACCATCATCAGCTCTAGAACTTCAGCTCTTGTTTCAAATGATTGAGGCACATGCATGTTCATTTCATCTCCATCAAAATCAGCATTATAAGGCGATGTAACAGATAAGTTCAACCTAAACGTAGAATAAGGCATGATTTTAATTCTGTGGCCCATGATAGACATTTTGTGGAGACTTGGTTGCCGGTTGAACAACACAAAGTCACCATCTTGCAAATGCCTCTCCACCTTGAAAGTAAATCACAAGAATGTCAGGAGAGAGAGATCCAAAAGCACTTAAAAATACAATAATAAGCAAACCTTGTAACCAAGTTCTAGATGGTGATCACTGCTCTTCTTCAAGTAACGAAGATCAAGCCTCTGGCCATCTTCCCTTATGATGTACTTTGCGCCTGTCTTGCCAGGAGGAGGATGGGGCCCATACTCAACAAGCTCTTTCAGCCTAAATTATGCCACTTCGACAAGTAAAACAACATACAGAGGGAACTGTTAAAAAAAAATCTAAAAGGTGAACATAACACCTTTCTATGTTATAAGGCGTCACAGTTTCAGGATATGTCAGGTTCAATGCAATACTCCAAGGAACTCCCAGTTCATCAATATTTATGGTTGGATCTGGGGTAATAACTGTTCGAGCAGAGAAATCCACACGTTTGCCCATTAAGTTCCCTCTGATTCGCCCTTCTTTTGCCTTTAATCTACTGCAGATAGATTTTATAGGCCGCCCTGAACGTTGTGTGGCCTGAAAGTAGCAATATAATTAGAAACATATTTGTCAGGATATTTTTAGTCAGTAAATAATCTGCTATGGAACAAACATACCCTTGGCTGACCCGGAAGCTCATTATCAAAATAGGTGGCAATATGAAATTGTAGCAGCTGGGCAAATTCTGAAATGATATGGGCTGGTGCACCATTCTTTTCTTGTCGCTTAAGATTCTCATTATGTCTAATTATCATAGCCAACTGGTGAGTTAAATCGTCCTGTTCAATGCAAACAACAAAGAAAAATCAGGTAAAGAACAATTCAAAATAGTGGGCGCGAAAAAATATTACCCACAACTAAATTCTTTACCTCGCTTCGGGAAGATGTATCCATCATAACTGAAGGTCTTACAGGAGGAGGTGGAATTGGCAGAACTTGCAATATCATCCAATCAGGTCGTGCATACTTTGGATTGAGACCCAACAAGATGCAGTCTTCATCACTTATTCTCTTCAGAACACTGAGAACCTGGATATAATATACAGACCATGAAATGAGATACCACACAAAATAACTAAAAGCAGGATTGATCCAAAAGGACGAGCAAGGGTTATAACGGTAAAATGGAAAACAATATTTAAACATAAAACAATCACCCTTTCAGCAGTAAGGGTTTGCTTTCTTTCAACAGGTTCAGGCAATTGCTCTTGGTCATCACTCTTCTTCTTTGCCTTGTATTCTGCTATCATCTTCATACCTTCAACAGTTAGCTTTGGCTGTTGTGCACCACAACCACCTCGTTTCTTCTTCACAGGCTCATCCAAGTCCTGCCCCTGAACATCAATTTCATCACCACCTTCACATTTTTGTTTGCTTTTACAAGCATCCCACATCTTCCTAAGTCGATTTTTAGGATTCTTTATTTTAAGTGCTTGCTTGAATCTGTGATCCTCCTGCAAAAAGAGAGATTAAATTGACAAAAAAATCAACACCACACAACCCTTGCAAAATGATAGAAGAAAAAAGAGAAACGTACAGGGATCAGCATGCCTTACAATCAATCTAGGAACTTAGAAAACATGCAGGCATTCGATTTCAATAGGGGTGTTCTAATTGTAGGAATCACTCAAATGCACCCAGGATATGAATGGTAAAGATTCAATAGCTTCATTCACTAAAAAACAGCCATAACCAACATGGTCTGTTGGCCTTTAGCCAAGTTCATCTCTTTATCAAATACAAAGCAGTATTCCCTAAGACAGATAAACTGCAATATTAATATTACAGAAATAACAAGTAAAGCAACATCTAATTAAATTTCAGTCTCATAATCAGCCATCATAACACCACATAAAATTGGGGGGGGATGGAATACAAGAAGCTAGCTGTTACAAAGATGAGAATACCTCGTCGGCAAGGATCTTGGAGCAGTTGAAGCAAACGCATCGCATAATTGCTAACACTGTCTTAAGAAACCCAATATGAAACATGGGCTTGGCAAGCTCAAGGTGTCCAAAGTGACCAGGGCACTCCGCCATGTTGGCGGTGCATGTTTCGCACTTTATTTTTCGATCAATAGTCCCAAGCCGGGGATCGCTCAGTCCACCAGGCTTTGGCTTCCCCGCTCCATTGTCTCGCTGTGCTCCACTTGCACCACTGACATTTGTCTCTATATAAAAAATAAAAAATAAAACAAAAAATCAGCGACTCCAAACCCTAAATCAAAACCCCCAAACACTAATCAAAATCACAAAAACCACCCAAAACAGCACCTCCAATCCCGAAACCAAAAGAAAACCCAAATCGACACCTACATGCTCAATAGCAAAAACAACAAAAATCTCATAAAGTCAGCACCTCCAAACCTAGAATCAAAACCACAAACACCCCTATATCAGATTTCCAAACTCTAGAATTGAACCACAAACATACACCAAAATTAAAACCTCTAATCTCCAAAATCAGAAGTTACAAAATAGCGGTGAAATCAAACCAAGCAAAGTTCGCAAGCAGAATGCATTTAACTCGGTTTGCTATTTCAGTACTTAAATGAATGTTTGGCTTTCCATTGGAGGCAGGTCCACAATCAAAACAAGTTAGCTCACAAGCAAAATGTGGTCAACTTGTCTTAGCTTAAATTCCTGCTCATTAATTTGGAGCTCAAACAAATACTCGGCTTGCAATTAATAGCTTGATAAACTAAGAACAAAGCTTAGAACAGGAGCATTCCAATCGGCTCTTCTCAAAGACAAAATATTCAGCTCCGCACTTAATATTTTATTTTCTTTCTCTACTTATAATTTATATGTTGTTTAGGTCCAATAAATATCCTAAAAGCACCAGTTTTGCTTGTCATCAAGAAACCATTAAGATAGAGTTCAATTGAACTTGGTCAAGCTATCAAAGGATTCCACTCAAACTCACAATTTTCAGATCGTCCCAATTCATCTCACAAAAATATGACAACCTCATATCAAATCAAGCTAAAACACTTATAATGAATTTTCATGTCGCTCGAGCTCACGTCACTAGCCTCACAATTAATTAAGCTTGAGCTAGCTAGTTCAAAAACAAGCTAACCACTGATTCTCAACTCGGCACAATTACAGCCCCAAGTTGAAAAACAAACTGAAGCAACCAACTCAGCAGCTACAACTAAGTCACATCAAGGTTACCACCATCAACCCTAGAATCAAAATGTTATTGGTCTTAGGTACATCTCAAAATAACTAGCCATTTTAAAAGACTTATAACCCCTTACAGTACTCACCACCCAATCTCAATCCCGTGGTGGGACTAAGATGGGGAGCACTAGAAACCTATGTCCCATGCCATAGACTTGTAGCATTCCACCATACTCCACCTCACCGTCCCTCGAGCCCACTCTAGCGCAGCCTTCACTCCGGTCCTAGACTTGTTACCAGGCGCCGGGTAGCCTCTCCTAGGTAGCCCTTTCCAATGTGGCTAACTTCTGGCGGCAACAAGCGTAGACATGGAGCTCAGATACCACATATAATGGGTCACTAGCCCAGCCATCAACACACCACTCAGTCTCTACATAGGACTAAGACCAAAAATAGCATCCACCATGTCTCATACGACAAGCTTGTAACACAAAACAACAAAAACAACCTGCAAATCATTCCTTACAAACATATTCAAAACTCACAACAACCATTCCACCAATCCATCCTCTCCAAAAAGAAAAAAAACCAAACTAGCACCACAAGAACCCACAGAATGGAGAACCGAATAAACTCCCGAATCAGCACCCCCAGACGCTAGCAAAAACCTAGACCACCGCCGAAAACCTCCCCCGAACTGGCTCGGCCACGAAACCAAGACATCGACAAGAGTTCCGAAGGGGGAGAAAGTTGATTACGATCTCGTCGGGGCTGAGGATGCCGAACTGCACCGTGCGGACCTTGGCGGTCTCCGCCGGGGAGAAAGGAAGCGGATGTCCATGTCGCCGGCGCCTGCGCCGGAGCTCGGCCGGAGTTAGGGTTCAGATCGAATCCAATCGCGCGACCTCGACGACAATTCGCCGGAGGGCGGGAAGTCGGCCAATTTGAGGATCGAACAGCCGGAATCCGATACGTTGATTATTTGGTGTTGCTGTTCTTCGTTCCCGCGAAGCTCGGAAGCTTGATGGGATCGCCTCCGCCGCTCTCTCCCATTTGTCTAGGGAGGGAGGGTTTGGGGAGGAGTGCGCCGAGGCTGGCCCCGCGCGAGGGTGGCGGGGTATTTATAGAGGAGGAGGGCTGTTATCTGGGCTAGGGATGGATAGGAAACTTCGTCCCCTAACGCATGTGTGGCCTGCTTTAACGAATGAGATCGAATTTGACCGATTGATTTGATATAAATGATATTTTTAAAATTTAATATCAAATTATTATTGATAATTATTAAATTTAAAATATATTAATCTTAATTTTTAATTTTTTTCTTTTTAATATAATATTTTTTATTTAAACGACTTTTTAGAACAAGTCCAAGTCAAATAGCAATGATTTAAAGTACTTTTTTTTCGTTATTTCGAAAACCCAAAGAGTAGATTATATGGATATATAAAATGTAAGATTTCCGACCTTAGTAGGAAAGGGAGGGAAACAGATACTCAATTTAAAGTGAGTAAATAGAATTTCATACTCGATCTCATAGATACATATAGAAAATTTTATAGAAAGATCTTTCGAGATCCACTTGTGGGGTCAAAAAGTTAAAATAAGTTATTCGTTTTTAGCCCTTATAAAAAGAAAACTGATTCTTGAATTTAATAATAATTTTTAAGAATAGTGATTTTAATCTTTATACCAATAGATAATTGATATTAGAGAAACTAAGAAAAATAAAAGATATAATGATTATATATATATAAGATATTAATTTTTTAATAAAAATTAATAATAATAATAATAAAATAATTAAATAATATAATAAATATGAGATAAAAATAAATTCTTATATTTATTAAATTTTGATAATGAATAACTAATTTTTTGTTTGAGATTAAATAGACTTACACGAATAATGCCTTTTTCGATATCCAACTAACCTAGGTAAGTTTAAGTCAGCCATTAAAATTTAATAGTTTGTTATTGCATAAATCTTAATATAAACTAGGCTATATGTCCCTATAATTTAATATCTTGTGAATTATAAATTTATCGATTAATGTTTAAAGATGTATCATATTTGAATGAAAAATTGAATTATAATTATTAAAAAAATTATTATTTTTTTATAAGACAATTAAATAAACTCTTATTAATAAAAATTAGATATTAAGGTTAGTCACGTTCTAACTTGCAACCTTCTACTATGTAAGATATTTTTATTATTTTTTAAAGAATTTAAAGTTAATAAAATTCGAACTCGTAACCCTCTGAAAAAGATATTATTATTATATTTTTTATTTTTTTGTATTTTGATTGATTAATTATTTTATTTTTAATTATATACTAATACTGAATTATCCTTTTATTAATAATTTTGAATATCAAACCCCTTGTATATCTATTATGTTAAAATTAAATAATTAGAATTTTGTTTGCTCCTATTACGATTCAGATTTTATTGTATTGTAATAATAACTTTATATAGCGAATCAATATTTACTTAATTTTATTTTATCATTATTTATTATTAGAAAAACAAGTGTATAATTCCTCCTAGATTATGAAATCTTAAAAATTTTATAAATTATGGTTCAATGTTTATAATTTATTTACTAAAAAGTGCTTTTTACTTATCAGTACATACTTATTTCAGAAATTCATTTTTAAATTTTATAGGTCCATAATATTTACTCAATTTAGGATATTTATTTTTTTATGATTATTTATTATTGAAGAAACCTTAGAATATAGTTTCAACCAAATTAATAATCTTTAAAATGACAAATTATATTCAAATTTTAAAACTTTAAAAAAATTAATTTTTTTGTTAATTAAAGTCTTAATTATTTTTAACATAAAATTATTATTATTATTTCAATTATTTTAATATTTTTATTTACAATTGTGCTCTAAAAAGGATGTTTTTAAAAAAATTAGATACTCGCTATTTGTATCTAAAAATAATAGTTAGTCATATGTTGTATAATTTATTTTTTATATTATTAATACATAATAATATTAAATTTCACAACCCCCACCAAGAAAAAGAAATATACATAAAATAAAATAGGCTACATCGTGTTTTTACACCTGTAAGTAAACTTTAAAATATTAAAAACTCTTACTATTTTATAATATTTTTTACATTAAGTGAATAAAATATAGTTGAACACGCACAAATCTAATGGTTTGCTTTGAGTTTTTTAAATAAAATTTTAAGTGATTATTTCTCAAATTAAATATTAAGATCAATCGAACTATGAGTAACCTTAAAAGCTAAGGGTTTAGGCTGGAGCTCGAATTCAACCGCACTCTCTTATTTTTCAAAAACTATTCAGCCAACCAATATCCCGTGATTAAGTTTTTTTAACCTTTTTTTATATAAAATAAAACTATGGGCGGTTAAATTTAGTCAACACACACAGGCTTCCAGATCCAATGCGGTACTCAATTTATCCTCAAATGACTCCTTTATCACTGAATCAATTTGGAAACTAAATTCCATCATCTTTGTTGGAGACTGACATGGAATCCATCTCCAGGGAAGCCATTGTGACTTCTTCAACGTCCTTGATCATCGCTATGGATTCATGATTTAATGTCTCTGGTGGCACCTTTTTGTGGGCAAGGTCAAACAAAATATTTCTTTATTTTGTTCTTGAAAAATATTCTTACTTACATATAATACAATCGTTCACTACCTATGTCTTTATATAATTATATAAGTTGGATTTTCTAATTTATAATTAACGACTAATCCTTATTTCATAATGCGGGTAAAAAACATACATATACTGTGACTCTTTTATGTCCTCCATCGCTTAGGCTACGGTTATTAAAGAACGTAGGCTACTTTGAAAGTCACATGTTATAATAGATTGCCTACCTCTTGTGCAAGCTTTATTGATATTTTTTGCTCAAACATATTTTTGAATGCACTAGCCTTCGTATTAAACTTTCTTGAATTCATAAATTCTAGAACTTCATTACACTATTATGTTACAAAATTAGTTGCGTCGAGAGTTGTGCCGTTTTTATGATTTGATATTTAATAGTTATAATTTTTATTTTGTTAATTTTTTTAAGAGTTCATTTGGTTGACATAAAATAGTATAAATAAATGAAATTATCATTTGAAATAAAAATATAATGAGATAGAATGATATAAAAAGTTTCCTTAAATATTTAGACAGTAAACAAATAAAATGATAATGAAATATTCATTCTGATGTGCAAGTATGCATGTCTCCCAGTTTCTCTTAATTTTTTTTAAGAAAATATTAATTTGTAAAATTTTACAAACTTGTTTTAATTAAAATTTTAAAAAAATTAACTAAATTTTAAGACATCCAATCGTAAAAATAATTATAGCCTCTAAATTTTACATTTATTTTGTATAATTTTAGTCGCAACAAAACATACTTAAAGACTGCGACTTAATTTTTTATCCGTATTCGAGTCAAATTTTTGTAGATACAAAGCCAAAAATTCCAACCCAACTCTAGATACGGGCAATCGGTTCTGTTCGTCCAACAAACATCACGGGTCGTAGATCGCAATCTATCAAACCATCGAGAACGTGCAACGTCTCCTTACCATCTCTTCTTCAACCTCACTTGTTCTTATTCCCACCCACCCCCTCTCCATCGCCCTCTCTTCTTCCTCCTCCCCGAAGAATCTCTCTTCTTTCATGTATGGCTTCTATCTACAGGTACGCTAACCACTATTTTTTTAAAAAAGAAAAAGCTTTTATAATACTTTTTTCTACCGGTATGCACTCTTCATTTTTTTGTGTGGATTACCAATCGATGAATTATTGTTGTGTTTGGTCAAAATAAGTATAAGGCGTTTATCTTTAAAAGAAAAACCTTCAAATTTTAAGGAGAACGACTTGTTACCTATTTGCTACCAAATCAAAGAGCTACTTGCATGTTAAGATCCAGTAGCGTTAGTTTGAGGAAAGTTGATAATTCAATGTAATCAAGAACCAGAGGGAGCCTGTCTCCTTTGGGCTATTAAACAATGGATCATTGCTATGTTTCTGTTGAAACATAAGTTAGGTGATTATCTTCTTCAGTAGCTTTTAGGAGAATTAGAAATTCAATATATTATAAGTGAGCCGGAGTGCCTGTTCCTTTTTTTTTACCAATCAATGGATCACTGCCATATTTGTGTCGAGATCAATATTAGTAATCTAATTGCTTCGAGTTGTTAGGAGCCAAAGGGCCTCTTCCCTTTTCCACCAAAAAATGTGTCTCGGTCATGTTTGTGTTATGATCAATATCAGATGGTTCTCATTCTTAATATCTTAAATTTTTCATGAGAAATAGTATTTCAGAATGGTAATGTGGCCAAGGTACCTCGTCCTTTTTTGCTAACAATCAATGGATCATTTCCATGTTTGTATTGAGGCCAATGTTAGATGTTTCTGTTGTCTAATTGCTAAAGCTTTTAAGAAAATTAGTAGTTTAACACAGTAACAAAGGCAAAGGGCCTTTTCCTCTTTCATTATCTAATAATGGATCTGGAATGTGCAACATCTAGGTCAAAGAGTATCTCGTTCCCCTTGCTCTGCTTCGCACCCTGCTTCATTGGCGCCATGGAGAAGGCAATTGTACAGGAAAAGTAAGCTCTTTTGATCAATCGGGAACAAGGGAGCAGGAAGACGTTTTGCTCCCTTCTTGTTCTTCCCAAAAGATTGGAGAGAAATCCAACAAAACAATGAAAACAAAATTGCAAATTTTTATTAACATCCAATCGATCCTCACATTCAGCCCATGCTCTGTTTTTAAACACTCCTTCACCACAAGCCCATACTCTATTTTAACCCGCCAGCCCTTCCCATTCGAACACATACAATTACCATCAGACCCTCTCTCACTTCTTTACTCACTATATTCATACCAGATACCCTCCCCTTGAAAAGAACCTTGTCCTCAAGGTTAGTAAAGATTACAATTTACAGAGAGCACTCTTCCATTCGAGCAGCAGAAAGTAAAGATGTTTGCACATTCGCATTAGCTGCCACTGAAGCTTTTAATTGAGAAACATGGAAGACATTGTGAAGTAGGGAATCAGCCAAAAGTTACAGCTTATAAGCTACCTGGCCAATGTGTTGGATGACATGAAATGGGCCATAAAACTTTGTAGCTAGCTTGTTGGATTTCTTTGTTCGCAATGAATGTTGTCAGTAAGGCTGTAACTTCAAATAAACTTGTTGACCTACCTGGAACTCAACATCCCTTTATCTCAAATCATGATGATGCTTCATTCGCAGTTGTGAAGCTACCAAATTTTCTCTTAATTCTCGGAGTAACTGATCCCTGTGACAAAGAAGTCCATCTACTTCACTTGTTTTTGTTGTTCCATGAATGTAAGATAGCAATGTAGGAGGGGGCATGTTGTGCATTGCCTCGAAGGGGCTCATGTGTATTGCTGTCTGAAAACTGGTGTTGTAACAAAATTCAGTCTAAGGCAACCATTTGGCCCAGGTGTGTGGCCTATCTGTTGAGAAACATATCAAGTATTGCTCGAGAACCTTGTTGATCACTTCTATTTGGCCATCAATTTGAGGATGATTGGCAAAACTATAGTTAAATGCCCTTCCTTGTAATCTGAACAGCTCGTTCCAAAATGAACTTGTGAAAGTTGGATCTCTATCACAAACTATGGAAGTTGGCATTCCGTGGAGTTTGAAAATTTCCTCAAAGAACAGTTGAGCTATTTTCTGAGATGTGAATGGATAAGCAATAGAGATAAAATGGCTGTATTTTAAAAGTTTGTTGACTACTACAAAGATTCCATTTTTGGCGTTGCTTCTCGGCAATCCACTAATGAAATCCATGCTTAGTGAGGTCTAAATTTGTTGTGGTGTAGAAAGAGGTTGTAATAATCCTGCTGGTGCTAAGGTAGAGCTTTTAAATTTTTGACAAGTTTCACAATTTTGCAAATAAGCCACCACATCTTTATACATTCAGGACCAAAAAAATTGCTCGTAATCTTTTCAGAGTTTTCTGAATTCCCTCATGAGTTCCATCATGAAACTCTTCTAGAATAGTGGGTATGAGATCCATTGGGGAGTTCAAGTAGATTCTATTCTTATAAAAAAGAATGCCATGTTGCAATGTCCAATTTGATGATAGCTTGTGATCATCACATAGCTGTTTTAGAGTGGAAATCTGCACATTTGTGGTATAAACTCATTTAACCTCATCCAACCATCTTGGTATAGGAATTGAAATTGCTGCCAAGAATGTGGAGTTCTGATTCTCCAAATTGTTGTTAAATGTGTTGGACTCCTCACTATCACTTTGTCTTGGCAATGAATATGCCACATTGTTTTTTTTTCCAGGCTTGTATTCAATTACAAAATTGTACCCTAGCAGCTTCACTAGCCATATTTGTTGAGTTATTGTGTGAATTTTCTGATCCCACAAAAATTTTAGTCTTGAATGATCTGTTTGAACTATAAATGTTCTTCCCAAGAGGTAATGACGCCACTTTTGTACAGCTAATACCAAGGCCATCATTTCTGTCTCATAAGTGGATAACAACAAATTCCTTCCACTCAAAACCTTACTGAAGAAAACAACCGGATGATCTTGTTGCATCAAAATAGCTCCTAGTCCCAACCCACTAGCATCACAGTCTACTACAAAGGGCTTGGTGAAGTTCAGCAGAATAAGGACCGGAGCCTCTACGAGGGCCTGTTTCAAATTATTGAAAGAATCTTCAGCTAGTTGATCCCAATGATAAGCATCCTTCTTTAACAAATCAGACAATGGTGCAGCAATATTGCCAAAACCCTTGATAAATTTTCTTTAGTACCCAGCTAGTCCCAAGAAAGCTCTTATGCTCTTGATTGATTTTGGTATGGGCCAATTCACAATAGCTGCTATCTTTTCTTTGTCCATACTAACCCCTTGTAAAGAAATGACATAACCCAAATACTGAATTTGATGTAAGCCGAAAGAATACTTCTCTCTTTTTGCATATAACTCATGTAACAACAACTTTACCAAAGTCATGTCAATATGTTGTAGGTGATCTTCCCAACATTTACTGTGTATGAGTATATCATCAAAGAAAGCCCATATAAATTTCCTAAGATACAGGGCAAATACCTTATTCATCAAT
Source organism: Piper betle (assembly GCA_033002965.1). Lineage (NCBI taxonomy): Eukaryota > Viridiplantae > Streptophyta > Magnoliopsida > Piperales > Piperaceae > Piper > Piper betle. The sequence goes on along the minus strand of JAURVB010014338.1, from coordinate 123,899 downwards.
GCTTGAAATGTAGAGGGTGCATTCAAAATGTTGTTTTCTGCACATTAGCCCCATGCATCCTTATTTGATGATATCTTAATCTTAAATCCAGTTTGGAGAAGTAGATAGCGCCATATAATTCATCCAACAGTGTATCAATATTGGGAATTGAAAATTTGTCTTTGATGTTTGCTCTGTATATCCTCCAACTCTCATCTTTTTTTTGAAGAACAACACTGGAGATGAATACGGACTTGATGTGGGCTAAATTATCCCTGTTTCCAGTAATTTCTTGATTTGTCTATCTATTTTATTTTTTTGAAAATAAGGATACCTATACGGTTTGATAGCCATAAGTGGAGTTCCTTCTTTCAAATTCACATGGTGATCATAAGCCCGTTGTGGAGGTAAACTTTGGGCAGAAAAAATACCTTTCCAAATTTTTGTAACACCTTGTCCAATTGTTCAACTTGTAAAATAGATAATGAAATCATTTGTTGCTTCGGGCTACTATTATTCATCGTCTGTAGATTCATTAATAACCCTTGCTTTCTCTTCTTGTAGGAATGAATTATCTGTTTCTTGTCACATAATTAACTTGGAGTAATCTGACCCTGTAATTCCATTGTTTTCCTATTTTTCATGAAAGTCATTGTGAGGGATTCAAAATTCCATAATATTAATCCCAAAGTCTTCAGGCACTAAATGCCTAACACAATATTAATCCCTCTAGCTGAAGTATAAACAAATCTGAAACAGTACTATATTCAAAAAGATCTAACATAATACCCACACACTTGCCCCCACAACTCATCTTCTCACCATTGACTATCTAAACTTTCAACCCATTATTTATTTCCACAGGTAATTTCAGTCTCTGGATCAAACTTGCATTCACAAAACTTTGTGAACTCCCCAAATCTATCAAAACTCTAACCTGATGTCCACCCATTCTCCCTAACAATCTCATAGTATTAATAGTTGTGACACCTGTCAATGCATTAAGAGATGTTACCGGTGTAATGGAATCCCACTCTTGTTTACTGTCTTCTTGTTCTGATAAGTCTTCGTCCCTTACTACATCAATGGTGAATAACCTCCTTCCTTTCTCGCAGCTGTTTAACACTGAATTTCCTTCTCAAATTAGTCTCTTTAGGTTTTAAGTCAACAGCCACATCAGCTCCATAGTTCCACAATTGTTTTCCTTTTGAGATAAACCAGCTATGTATTGATAATTTCCCCTCATTTGTCTACCATATGCATGCGATTTTTGGTTCACATGATACTCTAAGTGTCTAGCTAGCCCTGAGGCATCTAACAAGGTCTCTGGTTTTCTTGCTTTTACCTTCATGCGCAACTGTGACCTGAGACCACAAGTGTAACTGTTGATCTTCTGTTTTTCTGTCTTATGACCAACCCTTGTAGCCAACCTACTAAACTGAACTGTATAATCTTGCATTGATGAGTCTTGAATCAACCTGGTAAGATCACCATAGAAATCTTCATACTCTGATGGTCCAAACTGTAAATTCCTGGCGTCTTTTAACTCTGTTCAAGTGGGTATTCCATGGTGCTCTTGCAACATATCAAACCAGATTTGAACATCATCTTCCAAGTGGAAACTTGCCAACTCAACTTGTAAATGCTGACTGATTCTATGCAATTTAAAGAATTTTTCTGCTCTACTAAACCAAGAAATGGGATCCTTTGATCCATCAAATTTAGGGAAACCTATCTTGGATCCCTTCAAGTAATCTTTATTTGGGGATGCATGCAGAAATCCCTCTTAGACATTCTGTCAAACACGTTCCATCCCAAATATGGGTAATCCCTGAAGAGGTCTACCACCACAAGATAGCGTCTTCTCCTCCAAGTGGAAATTTCTATGGGTTCCCTACATTTGATCATTGACATCTACGCTATTTGCGGAAACCCTAACATGTGAAGTCTCAATCCCCTCTTTATTATCCAGATTTTCTCTATTCCTATTGTTCTTCATCTTAGATTCCAACAGCGACTCAAATTTTGCAGAAATATTAGCAAAAGGAGAGAGAAGATGATCTTGTTTGTACCTTTCTAATGTGGGTTAATTCTTCAGAATTGGATAAAGAATTTGCACCTCCTTTGCCTGGCTCTGATACCTATTTAGAATGTGCAACATTGTCAACGTCAAAGAGGATCTCCTTCCCCTTGCTCTGCTTCACACCCCTGCTTCATTGGCGCCATGGAGAAGACAACACATACAAGCTTATAGATCCAATGCTGGTACTCAATTTATCCTCAAATGACTCCTTATCACAGAATCATATTGGAAACTAAATTCCATCATCTTTGTTGGAGAGTGACATTGAATCCATCTTCAGTAACATCCTGCCTATGGAAGCCATTGTGACTCTTCAACATCCTTGATCATCGCCATAGATACACGATTCGATGTCTCTGAAGCACCTTTTTGTTGGCACCAATATTGGTCAAACAAACTATTTCTTTATTTTGTTCTTGAAAAATATTTTACTTACATTCAGTACAATCCTTCACTACCTATGTCCTTATATAATTACATAAGTTAGATTTTCTAATTTATAATTAATGCCTAATCCTTAATTCATAATGCAGGTAAAAAACATGCATATACCATGACTCTTTATGTCATCCGCGCCAAGGGAGTCTTCAAGAGCATAGTCCACCTCAAGAGTCACGTGTTATAATAGATTGCCTACCTCTTGTGCAAGCTTTTAGTGGAAAAGACAACAACTTTATTGATAATTTTTTGCTCAAACATATTTTTGAATGCACTAGCTTTCGTATTAAACTTTCCTGAATTCATAAATTCTAGAACTTCATTATACTATTATTTTACAAAATTAGTTGTGTTAAGAGATGTGCCTTTTGTATGCTTTGATATTTAGTAGTTATTATTTTTATTTTGTTAAAAATTTTTTAAGAACCCTTTTGGTTGACATAAAACAGTATAAGAAAAAGAAATTATCATTTGAAATAAAATATAATGAGATGAAATGATATAAAATTTTTCTTAAATATTTAGATAGTAAAAAAAATAAGATAACAATGAAATATTCGTTCTGATGTGCACATGTGTGTGTCTCCTAAAATTTCTTTCAATTTTTTTTTTAAATATTGATTTGTAAAATTTTATAGACTTATTTTCATTAAAATTAAAATAAATTTTAACTAAATTTTAAAACATCAAAACATATAATAGTTATTACCTCTAAATTTTATATTTATTTTATATAATTTTAACGTAACAAAACGTACTTAAAAGAGCGCGTACTTAACTTTTTATTCTTGTACGAGTCAAATTTTTGTAAATTCAAAGCCAAAAATTCCGAGCCGACTCTAGATACGGGCAAACATCACGTGTTACGGATCGCAATCTATCAAACCATCGAGAACGTGAAACATCTCCTTACCATCTCTTCTTCAACCTTCCTTCTTCTCCTTCCCACCCAGCCCTCTCCATAGCCTTATCTTCTTCCTCCTCCCCGAAGAATTTCTCTTGTTTCATGTATGGCTTCTATCTACAGGTACGCTAACCACTATTTTTTTTAAAAAAAGCAAAAGCTTCTATACTACTTTTTTCTACCGGTATGCACTCTTCATTTTTTTGTGTGGATCACCCATCGATGAATTATTGTTGTGTTTGGTTAAAATAAGTATAAGGCGTTTATCTTTAAAAAAACCTTCAAATTTTAAGGAGAACGACTTGTTACCTATTTGCTACCAAATCAAAGAGCTACTTGCATGTTCGTGTTAAGATCAATATCAGATGGTTGTCTAGTAGCGTTAGTTCGAGGAAAGTTGATAATTCAATGTAATCAAGAGCCAAAGGGAGCCTCTCTCCTTTGGGCTATTAAACAATGGATCATTGCCATGTTTCTGTTGAAACATTAGTTAGGTGATTATCTTCTCCAGTAGCTTTTAGGAGAATTAGAAATTCAATATATTATATGTGAGCCGGAGTGCCTGTTCCATTTTTTTTACCAATCAATGGATCAATGCCATGTTTGTGTTGAGATCAATATTAGTAATCTAATTGCTTCGAGTTGTTAGGAGCCAAAGGGCCTCTTCCCTTTTCCACCAAAAATGTGTCTCGGTCATGTTTGTGTTATGATCAATATCAGATGGTTCTCATTCTTAATAACTTAAATTTTTCATGAGAAATAGTATTTCAGAATGGTAATGTGGCCAAGGTGCCTATTCCTTTTTTGCTTACAGTCAATGGATCATTTCCATGTTTGTATTGAGACCAATTTTAGATGGTTCTGTTGTCTAATTGCTAAAGTTTTTAGGAAAATTAGTAGTTTAACATAGTAACAGAGGCAAAGGGCCTTTTCCTCTTTCAGTATCTAATAATGGATCACAATGATGTTTGTGTTAGGACAAAAAGTTAGATGATTCTCTTCTCTAATGGCTTATATTTTAAGGGTAATTGATGATTCAATACAGCAATTAGATCTAATTTTATGATTCAATAAATCTCGGCTATGCCTGTGTTACAATAGATATTAGAATGATACCTTCCCCCTACTGATTAAATGCTCGCATCCCGGGTTAATGTTAGCCTCCCTCTTGTTGAACTCTAGAATAAGGAAGATTGCTTGCTTGGATGATCGTTGAAAAAAAATTTATAATAGCTTAAACTTTTATGCTAAATGGTTAATTTAGTAGCTTTGACTGATGGCCGTGTTGGTTGATGGTGTTTGTAGCTGTTCACAATGTGGGGCAAATTTGAACCTGAGCACGACCCATCTTTTCCCCCGACTTCTATTTTGAGGCTGGAAATAAAGGTACACTGTCATTCTCTCTGGTGGATGAATCAAAGGTTCGATTTGAGAAGGAGGACAAGATTAGGCCTTTCTTTGAGACGGTGGACTATTGGGGTATTCACAGGAAGAGGAACAAGATCAAGTGTAATTCTTGTGGTTTTCTACTTGGTCATGTATACTATGATGGACCTCCTATGACAGATAGTCCTGGGCAGTTCCATTTTGGCCCTAGCCAGGTTATTCCCAGAGCTGCTCGGTATAGACTCAAGGCCAAAGCTCTGAGAATTGCCTCTGAAACTTAGTTGAGTGGAATCTTTTATCATTCGTATTATCTATAGTTTGTAAAATATAATTTATACATATATTCTATGTTGATTTTCGTATGTTGTTTGAGATATTTGTCTGTAAATAGCTAATTACTGAGGCTTATGTATAGTCCTGAAGATTACTGAGTAGTGAATGTGTTGCATATTTTGTACATCATAATTTGACTTGATTAGTTCTTATGGTTCCTTTAGTTATATTCTTGCTGCGGTAGATTATGTATTGAATAAGTCTTTGAGATGCGGCCCTGTAGGGAGGTCATACTCTGTTTTTAACCTGTTAAGTGATAGATCATTGCGATATACGGCGTAAAAGAAGTGGCATGTAACATTAGAGAGGAGAGTGTGGGTATCTGATAGTATGGGCAGCTCTAGTAATCAATAATATTATGTGTGATGAAAATCAAATACTGCGGGGCTGCAGATAATATTGAGTGGCGTAATGGGTTTGCGTGAATAATTGGTGAATGTTCTGAGATTTCGTAAATGGAGTCGCCGGAAGGAATGTTGAGTGGCGTGATGGATGCAGACAAAGATTTAGGTTGCAAAAATGAGTGGTTTAACTTTTTCGATTTAATAATGCTGTCAGCTTTAGAGATTTGGATGTTGTGGAGACAAAGCATCTATCTGCATTGGCGATTACGAGCGTTAACATGCTATGGAAGACAATCCGTAGAGAACAAGCATTATCTCACTATTGCTATTGGTCGGCTTGTGTAAACATTGTCGACTTGGCCATGTTTGTTCAGTTGTTATGGTTGAGCTGTTTACTTGTTTTTCAATTCTGGAAAGTGTGAGTTCACACGATTAGCTGCGGATGTGCAGTTTGAGAAGGCAATCAACGAGACAGATGGTTGATTGGAACTTGTAAGCTCGCAACAGATGGATCATGAAAAAATTATTCTCTTTTATTAGAATGAACTGCTTCATCAAAGGATATTCAGAGTGAAGAGTTAAATAGTGGAGGACGGATCAGAAAAATTATCAGGGTTCACTTGTTCAAATTGTCAGAGAACGAAACATTTGGCAGCATGGACTTCTGCCTTGTTAACTTTTACTAGTGCAAGAAGGCAGGGCAGCAACTGTCTAAAAGGTTACTTGTCTATGCTGTCTGATTAATATAGGATAAGAATGGGGACTTCAAGTTGTTTTTATGCCACCCTATTCGTAATTCAACAAGTGACTGCTAAAATATAACTTCTATTTGCTGAAGTTGGAGGTTAGAGGCCTTTCATCGAACTTACGCATGTCTGACTAAGAGTTATGCTGTCATCTACTTCATCTTTAGCTGAAGTTATCACTTTTATCTTTCCTTGTCAACCATCCATTTATATACGCCCTCACATGTTAGTTTTTGCTTGATTGTGGAATCTTCGTCATATTGAACCACCATATATTCATCAGTTGATGTATTCTGTCCCGCCTATCTATCCATTGAAATTGCTCTGATAGAGACGTTTCACACAAAAAATGTTTTTTCTTACAATAAGCTTGTCCTGTTCCGCATAAGCTACACTTAATTCTATGGGCTTGAGCTGGTGATTGAAGACTGCTTTCCATCAGACGAGATGAGTAGAGCCAAGCCGGCAGCTATGTTTCTCTTCTTGTTCGAACGTTAGGTTCGATCGGTTGTTTTGCTTGGAAGTTGTAGTTATTGGTGTTGCTTGCTATCTCATCTTGTAGCTCCATCACAGCAACTAACTAGTAGTTGAGGCAGTGATGAAGAAGAAGATGCCAGGTTCACCGCCTTTGCCGCCACCTTTGCCACCGCTGCCACGGCTATTCCCAGCAAAGCCTGTTAAGGTGAAGAGTGTGACAAGGGATGAGATAGCTCGGTTCTGGAGAAGGAAGAAGATTGAGGAGGAAGACCACCTCCTAGCTGCTATCAAGGCAGCTGCAAGGATCAGAGCTAGAAGGCTTATGGTAAGAATTATCATTTCTAATATTGTTATATATGTGGCAGCGAGAACTTCAGTTATAGAAGTGACATTCTTGTTTGGTCAGTGTTGTTAGCTTGGAATAACAAATCATAAAGTGATAGATAATCATTCTTTAAGGCTTCAGTAAGAAATATAATCTCTAAGATTGTTCTGTCACTTCTGATTGATGCTACTAGAGCTTAAACAATAGAAGTAGCATTCTTGTTTCATAGCTTGAAATAACAAATTATGAATTGATGGGCATTAATTCTTTTACTGATATTTGTTAGAACAAGATTTCATGATCTGGGTTATGATTGACTTGCAGGAAGAAGACTATGTTCTATTTGAGGAAGCTCTCAACAAAAATGATGATGAGAAGGAAAAGAATAATGGTAATAAAAACGAAGATGAGAACGGGGAAATTCGCGTAGGAATCAAAGATTGGTTAGTTTAGTACTCTTTCTAATCCAATTAAGTCATAATGAAATGCCAACTTGATCTAAGTTATTTCCACTGCTGACAAATCTTTGTTTGGCTGATTGACATAAGCAGCTAAAGATTCTCTTTTCCATGGTTTTGTTTGTCTTCCAAAGCCATGATGCTATGATTTCATGGCAGGGGTAATAATTTTTTATTTCCACACCATAATAATTATTTTGATTTGGATAAATGAATGATTATTTATGTTCTTCAATTGGTTTCTTCCACACATTGCTAACGTTTATTATTCTTTTTAGCACCATTTTTTATTATTTCTATTTTTTTAACAAAACAGAAATAATAAAAATTTTCGCTGTTTGGGCCCTGTCTTTGGGTGTCTAACTAGGCTATGCGAGATTCCCATGAATCAAAAGGCAATTACCAGATTTTGGGGCCCATAATATTCTAACATTTAAAAAAAAAAACCAATAGGACCCCCACATCTACTGTTTTTAAAAGTATTTTTTATTTTCTTTCTTTCTTAAATATTTATTTTTTTATTTTTTCTGGCAAATACTTTGACGATGAAGATGAAGAAGTTTGAGATAGAAAGGGGCCGATTATCCGTCTAATCAGGTCCCCCATCATGTTAAAAAAAATAGTGAAATTCAACTGATTCCTTATGAGTAAAGAAACCTTCATATCCTCTCTGTTCTTGAAAGGCCCTGTTGCAAATTATTCAAGGATGTGTTAAATAATTTTAAAATATGGATCAGGTCCAATTTTGCTGCCAAATAGATAATTAAATCACATCTATATTAATTAAAAGCTTAATTACTTTGTCTTGTAGAGTTTAAATTTATAAATCTACATTAAATAATAAGTTTGTGGGTATAAGTATATGCATCTTTTGCAATTTATCTAAGTTTAAGATCTAATTGTGCAGGTGGACCAAGAGCAAATATGCTTATCTAAACCAACCAGCTCTTAATTCCATGGAGAAGCCCAAAACCCCTCCCAACTTATGCTTCTACAAGGCTCCTCCTCCTACTCATGCCCTTGTTGGCTTCTTAGTCTAAACAATTCTTGCTTGCTGTTCATCTCATGATACACTATGGATGTTATAGTGTTAATTAAATAAATTACTTTTTATTTATTTGCTTATGTATGTGGTGTGCAAGAAATGCATATTATCATTGGCAAAATGTAGTGGAACTGTCTTTCAAAATTTGTTATGCGTGATTATATTGTTAATTGGTATTGAAGTGCCCAGTGGTATTGGTAATACTGGTTTCATATAATGAAACTATATAGGCTTGATACAGCTCGATATTTTAATTGAAGAAAATTCATTGATAAAGTTTAATTTAACTTGACAATAACCTCTTTACATTAAGCACAAATTTTTTTATTTTCGCTCTCATCCCATTTCATCATTTTTTACCTTGTGGTTGATTTTTACCCTGCAGTAGCCTTTAAGCCCATTAATATTTATTTAATTTGGGTTTTTATTATTATTTTATTTATTATTTATAAATCTTTGGAGTATAATTCTATCAAAAAATTTTTTAAAAAAATATTGGAAAATTCGATTTGTATATTTTATAATATACTATTCAAATTAAACATGCATTATAGATAATGAAACAAGATAGGGAGTTGAAAGTAAATAAGGAGAATAACATACTAAATGAAGTAGGGATGGGGAAATGTCACATAATTTAGAATTAACTTTTATACTACAACATTTTAATAAACGTTACTGGTGGAATCATTGAGAAAATTATTAGTGGGATTTTAACAGGTTGTAACGAGTTTGCTTTGTATAATTGGGTTTGGACGGAAAAGAGAAAATAAAATAAATACTAAATGCAATGTAATATATGGTAATTTAGTTAAAATAAAAACAAAAGATATGCTTCTAAAACAGCTTGCTTTGACTTCACCTATCTCTCGTCTTATCTTTCATATCTTTCTTTCACTTACTTTTATCTTAAATCATGATTTTCATTTGCTTTATCCATCTTTTTCTTTCTACTAAGTTTTTCTCATCATTTTTCTCACATTTTTTTATAAGATTTCTACATTATTTTATAATAAAATATACATATTACATGTTACTATTTATATTTAAAAATGCAGCTAAATTATTTTATAATGATTTTTTAACCCATCGTCTTAAAAATTATCTCGTATTTACTTTTAAATAAAGACAAAAAAACACTTTAATTTTTATAATGTATCGGATGGTAAGACTAATAAATAATAACTTCAAATTTTTAATAAATTAATTTAGATAATCCATCTCATCACTGTTTATGACAATTCATTCATAATTATTTATATATCAATTATTTTAAAAAAATTAAACTTTTTTTAACACCATATCTTCTATAAAAATATTAATATCACCCACTGCATGCGAGCCAACTTTTTCTTTATTCCACGTGGCTAAAAAATTTTAATGATTTTATTTATTTTTCATTTGAACTTTAAATCTATTTATCATTTTAGCTAAATAAACGTGCACTTTGTACTAAAATGTTACTTTTAATTTATTTTCAATATATTGTAATTATTTTTTAACTTAAAGATAAACTTGTAAATATACATATTACGATTTATATTTTAAAATGTATTTAAATTGTTCTATAATAAATTTTTAACCCATCGTCTTAAAAATTATCTTGTATTTACATTTAAATAATGACAGAAAAACACTTTAATTTTTATAATGTATCGGATGGTAAGACCAATAAATAATAACTTCAAAATTTTAATAAATTAATTTAGATAATATATCCCATCACTGTTTATGATAATTCATTCATAATTATTTATATATCAATTATTTAAATAAAAAAATTAAACTTTTTTAACACTATATCTTTTATAAAAATATTAATATCACCCACACAGCATGTGAGCCGACTTTTTTTTGTTCGAGGCATGGGCTCTAGCTCCGGGTTGCACGAATCGGCCGATTTTGAGTGGAATCGGATCGGCAGCGCGCCAATCCGATTTCGGGGCCGAATCGGGCTCGGAATCGGGCGATTTTGCCCGATTCTGACCGATTTAACTCGGAATCGGAATCGGCCGATTTAAGTCAGAATCGGTTTTTTGGTAAATTACTAAAATACCCTAGGTATGATTTTTATTAAATTATTTAAGCATGGGTAAAATGGTAATTTTGATTTTAAAAACCTAAAATTAACCCGCTCCCCGGCCGCCGCTCGTCCGCCCTCCGCCGCCCCGTTTCCGCCCCTTCGCCGTGCGTCCCTGACTCCTGGCTCGCCGCCGACCGGGCTGCCGACCTTGCCGCCGACCTCACAACGTCGCCGCCGACGTGTGGCCGGACCGCCCCGACTCTGATGTGTGGCCGGACCGAATCGCCGACCTCGCAACGTCGCCGCCGACTGTTCCTCCAACCGGGCTGCCGACATCGATCGGGTTGCCGACATCATGCGACATCGCCGCTGCGAGACTCGCCGCCGACCGGGCCGGCGGCGGCAGCGGGGGTAAAGACCGGAGGGTGGTATTCTCGTAATTAAAAGTTGACTCGAGTCTAACTCGAGTCAAAAATAATAATTAATTCTAAATAATTTAAAAAATCTTAAAAAATATTTAAAAATATCACAAACTATAATACACAGAATAATAACAAAATAACGTCAATACCTAATTTTAATATATTTATATTATAAATTGTCAAATTATTATATATGACCGATTAAACTAATTTGGACCGATTCAACTGAACCGATTCCTGGCCGATTCAGATCGATTCCGATTCCGATTCCGACTCCCTGGAAAATCGATTCCGATTCCGATTCCGATTCATGCAACCATGCTCTAGCTAAAATTTGTAATAATTTTTATTTATATTTTATTTATGCTTTAAATATATTTATTATTTTAGCTAAATAGAAGTGCACTTTGTACTAAAATGACATGCTACTTTTAATTTCATTTTTAATGTTTAAAATTATTATTAAATATCAAAGTAAAACATAAATAAATAAAATTATTTATATTTTCAAATTTTATTTTCATTTTATTGTAATTATTTTTTAACTTAAAGATAAACTTGTAAATAAAATTTTAGGGTGACTTCTTACATTTAAATTCACCTTGAAATATTTATTTTTAAATTTATTTTATATTAATGATCTGCCCAATAAAACTGCAATAAATAATAGATTTATATTTTTAAATTTAATAAATTAATTAGGAAGTCATGACTTAAATAAGAAATAAATAAATTACAAATTTGCTAACATGTGTTTGAGTGTGCTCTTAATATTTAAACTCTAAAAGATAAAAACCATTATATAACTCTAATTACATGATAAACCCCCTTAATTTCATACTATTTTGTTTACGAAAAAAAGTATAACTAATAAACGTAAAAAAATTATATAATAATTAGTACGATTTTGTTATTGAAAAGATATTTATTGTAAAGTTATAATGTATATTTGGCTATTATGTGTATTGCTGAACACAACACTCAATAATATGTAAAATACAAAAGTTTATTGGTTAGTAGTTAATATGATCAACTAAAAAATAATTATTATAATTTGTAATTAATTATTGTATCATTATTTATTTATTAAATGAAAAATATGAATAATAAAGATATTATAAAAATTAAATTTCTGTAAAATTTGAAAAATGGTATCAACGATCGATTATATGCGTATTGTATTATAATCAGTTCAACAAGCTGGAACCGCATTTAATCGAATTTAATGTGATATATAACCAATAAAATTTTAAATTTCTTTGGAAAAAAAATTAAAAAAAAATTTAATTTATCATACAGTTTTTACTGTGGAAAGAAATTCAATTGGAACGATTTGACTCATATTACCCAAACACCGACCAAAGCTTTGAAAAAAGTGGCCTCCTCGCCGGAGCAAGACCCCGCCGCCTCCTGGCCGCCTCCTGGCCGCCCCAAAGCAGCAGTTGCTATCCCCACCGGCCGTCCGTCAACAGGAAGATGGCCCCGGTGCTGTCATCCCGCATGGAGCTCCACCGGCCCCACAAAGCTCGACCCTTGTTCGATCAGCTCGACACGTGCTTGTGGAATGTGATGAGCGGAGGTTGCGTCGACAACGGGCTGTTTGAGGATGCGGTTATGGTGTTCTGTTGAAATGTTGACCGTGGGGGTTGGGGTTGGGGTGGATTTCTCCGCAATGGATACAATTTAGAAGCCATTAAACTATTCCGTGATTTGAGAGAAGCAGAACTTGAGCCAGATGAGTTTACAACATCAAGCATAGTACCAGCTTACAGTGAGATCAGATCAATACGACCAGGCAGACAAACACATGCCTATGCTACGAAATGTGACTTAAGCACCAACTTATTCCTCTCAAATTCGCTAATCCACATGTATGCAAAATGTGGTGAATGGAGAGTTCACAAAATATCTTCGATCACTTGTTAATTAAGGATGTTGTCTCTCGGAACACAATTATTATGGCTTACGGAATACATGGGTTTGGAAGAAAATCTTTAAAACTGTTTTCTCAGATGCAAGATGTAGAACTTGAGCCAAATAGGGTTGCTTTGATATCGGTGTTACCTTCTTGCAGTACTTGCGGACTTATAAATGAAGGATGGAAGCACTTTAATGATATGATAGAAAAATGGAATATTGATCGACAAATTGAGCACTATGGAAGTGTAATTGTTCTCTTAGGACGGTCAGGAAACCTGGAAAGTGTTTTGCAATTCATCAACAAGATGACCTTGCCTCCAACAGCAAGGATTTGGGGGTCGCTTTTGACTGCAAGTTGGAACAATCACAATATCAAGTTTGCTGAGATTGCTGCAGAACATGTTTTACCTTTGAATCATGATAACACGGGGTGCTATGTCTTGCTATGCAACATGTATGCCGAGGCTCAAAGGTGGGAAGATGTTGATAGGATTAACTCATGAAAGCACAAGGCATAGATAAATCAACAATAGAACTTACAGTTTCATCAATGGAGACAAATCACGCCCAAAAACACATGCCATCCAGAAGGCCATGGAGACTTTATAGAGGTTCATTGGAGTACCTGTCAGCAATAGCAATGCAAAGTTCAGACCAGAAGACGAAGTGAAGAAAGCTGCAAAGTTACCTAGGAACTTTGCAGCTTGCCTACGGACTAATCGCATCTGGAATTGGAACCTCCATCTTGATACAGAAAAACATAGATTATGTGAAAGCTGTCACACTGCAGCCAAATTCGTATCTAGATATAGTCACCGAGAGATCATAGTTGGTGACTCGGCAGTTTACCACCACTTCAAAGATGGAGAATGCACATGTAGAGATTACTGGTAAAATTGTTGTCCAATTGCATCAGAGATAGAAGATCATTTTTGATCAAGGCTATGGACGAATTTCATATAGGCTATTTGAAGCCATGAGTAATCAACACAGATGCTTGGTAGATTGATTAATAACATAGGATGCTGTATAGTTGAATTGATCTGCAGAACTACAATTTCATCAAAGGTGGCAAACCATGCATAGACATCCATACAATCAGGGCAGAGGTCCAGAGGAAGTGATGGGTAAGCTGGAAACTCACCTATGACCCATTGTTTGCTTTTGGCAATTTCTTTTATATAAACCAACTCAAGTGGATGAAGAAGAACATCAGATAAGGCGAAAGCTGTCTTGGTACTTCAAAACTCATAATGGATACATTAGAAGGTTCTTATGCCGCACCTGGGATCTAACAATGCTGCAAATATGGAGCATTAACGTTTGGCAGCTATTGGTAAATTCCTCTTCGATCTTCACCATACAGACAAGGACATTGCTGGTTACAAACTCATGATTGATGCATACTAGTCATCTAAATCCGTGAATATAGTCACAGATTAACCAAGCATACAGTATATCATTGGTCTCCAGGACAACCAATGTATGAAGAGTAACATATATATTTTTCTTTCTGAAGCAAATTTGGTCACAGTACATGCTTGTTTATAGCAAAAATAGCTTGTTTATAAGCAATTGTCTCGGTTTTGGAAGGAAGATGTACTCTGCACCACTGCTTTTGCTAATCGAGAAGAATGTGAATGTTTTTGGGACGCACCCCATAGAACATTCATTGTACACGAAAACAAAAAACATCCACCCCATATAGGCTATATCATCTAATTATTTATTAACACCTTTGTACAATACCATCCAACTCTAAGAAACACTAACAATAATTAAAATCACTCACTTGTACAAAAGTGAAGGAGCGCGACTAAAAATGTTTATCATTTTGTGGTTGAGACAAACTCGGTGGTGGGTTATAGCATAGGTTTCAAAGGAACGTATATATTATTTTTGTGGGATTTGTTTATCTTAGGAAAGTAGGAAACACGGGAGGCTATGAATTTTATGGGTATATTTAGATATATTTATATCATAACGTGAGTGGTTCATCACCAAGTCGTTGTAGTATAGTGGTAAGTATTCCCGCCTGTCACGCGGGTGACCCGGGTTCGATCCCCGGCAACGGCGTTTTAATTATTTTTGCTACTTTGAGTTGGGTCCATTGTTTTCATTAAACATTTTAAAGAACATTTTATGCTGGCCTAGATTTTTTTAGTGTATAACTACAACTCTATTATTATTGCCACATATTTGTAATGTGGTCCTTTTTTTTATTGCCACATATTTGTAATGTGGTCTTTTTTTTGTGCAAGCCACTTCTGTTATTAAAAAAAACTATTCTCTAGTTTTATTTTAATTAAACTAAAATGAATTATATCTCGTATAAATATAAGAGCTATACCTCTAATTTTAATATTTTTTAGTAGGTCTCGTGCAATTGAGTCTCTATGAGAAGTTGATAAATTTTCATCTTGTTTGACATTAATATTATATACTTTTGGATTGTTTTTTAAAACTACATTAGTTTGAAAATATTTTAAAAATATTTTTTTGTTATAATTACTTTAATAATTAAAACGAAAGGGTTAAAAGTATTATATTGATTTGAAAATGTATAATTATCCTAATTATTTGTTTTGTATTACCTCTTGTGTAGATTTTGACTAGTAAGACATATTAAATTGTTCAAAATATAACTTGAAATTTATGTAAGTTGTATGAGGTGTAACTACAAAATTTTAAATTTGTCGTTATAAACATTTAATAAAAAATAAGTTGTTTACGACTGATTGAATCTTACAACCATTTTAGTTGTAAGACCTTACAACTAATTTTTACTCATTTTATTTTATTTAGAGTTTATTACTTGGTTCCATGTTTTATATTTTTCATTCATACACACAAATTATTCCTTATCCATAATTATACCATTTTTGAAGAAAATTATATTATATTTGTTAGCGGATTCACCAATTTACTGATTATACCGACTTAAATAATATAAATATGGTGAAAAAATTATTCACCATTTTAGAAAATGATGAAAAATTTAGTTAATTTAATCGAACTAATTAGAAATATAAATGATTATGGCACAAAGTTAAACAGTAACCATTAAACATATTTCACCAAATATAATTTTGTTATTTTATATATTTCATAAATAAAATTTAATTTTATCTCCCAATCTAGCCACAACCTATAAATATAGCCTTTTTAATATAAGCATGTTTTGCATATCATAAAATTATCGTAATGACCTTTTTTTAATATAAGCATGTTTTGCATATCATAAAATTATCGTAATGATTGGAGCTCAGGATATTAAAATCTCTTTTTGTTATAATAATAATATTAATTTAATTTATTTTAGATATTAAAAATATTATATATTCTACGTGAGAGGTTATTTTTGACGGTTATGATTTTTATTTTATATTATATATATATATATTTTTATGGGTAAATGTGTTATATAAAATGTTGAAGAAGTTAACTAAGTTTTGAGTATTTAACCTATAACAAAATGGTTAAAATTCAATTATAATTAAACTTTGCAAATGTATTTAAGAGTTTGATTATAATTAATAGTATAGAAAGTGGTTAATGATATTGACTGAGTCATACTCGAGTCATTTCAAGCCCTAATTGGAATAAAGAATCTTTACATAATCTTGTTTTATATAAATAATAATTTTGCCATTTTTATCATGTATAAATTCACAAAGTAAATAACTATAAAAATAATAATATATCAAAATTTGAGTTTTTTTATTTTAAAAGAAACATCATTTAGTGGTTCACAAACACAATCTATTCTAATTACTATTTATAGGAGAGGCAAATTAGCAATGCTCTCTTTTTTTAAAAAATCTAAAAATAAAATTTGAACATGAATAAGGCCATTTGTGTCATTTTGATAAGATTTGACGCATTGAATTCCCGCCAGTTTCGCGTCTTCTCGTGATTGCACCTTTCTTATTCCCACCACCGGAACTCCGACCGATCGACTTCTCCGGCGAATCACACAGCACGTTGCAGCCCCGCCGTAGATGACAATGCCCGACGTCCACCACTCCCTCATCCTCTCCGGCCGGCGGCGGTCGATATCCCCCATCCAGCTTGCATTGGCAATGTTGCTGGTGCTCTCGTTTATCCTCTCAATCATCATAGCACTCGGCATCCTATCTCTTCCCATCTCCTCCGATGATGCCGATGTCAACATCTCCTCCTCGAATGACCAGAAAGACGCCGCCTATAGATACACAGTTGATAGGTAAGTGGTCTAGTTTCCTTGGATTGGATTGAAAGCAAGAATTATGTATATATGGTGATTTTTTGTGATTGAATTTTGTGGTGATAGGGATGAGGAATTGAGGGAGAGATCAGGGGAGCAGTGGACGGAAGTTGTTTCGTGGGAGCCTCGCGTGTTTATTTACCACAATTTCTTGGTTGGTACTTCAATCAATGTTTTCTCTCTTTTTTCCGAACATTTTTTGTTACTAGAAATATGATTTTGCGCAATTCGATTACTTATTTGCGCTTCGAAGCTCAATTTTTTTGCAGCGGAAGGCAGGATCCGAGTTTTCTTTCTGATAGTTTGGTTATAGTATGATGTATCGTTCATTTAGTTTGTTGAAGTGTTCTTTTAAATCTTTCTTTGCAATGTTGTTATCTAATTTTTGGCAGTCGATTATTTCATCTTTTTGCTCCTGGAAGTTGTGGCAGTTTTCATGATCTAAGATCTCATCTTCATAGCAATGCTCTATGCTGTTATTCCGCACAATCATAAAATATATCGAAGTTTAAATCATTAAAGTTTATATTTTTGTTCCCTACCTGTAGGTTCATGTGTAACCAAAAAATTTGTTTTTCTCACTTGGGTCATCTCAATTTGCAGACTAAGGAAGAATGCAAACATCTTATTGATATAGCGAAGCCTCACATGGAAAGGTCAAGAGTTATTGATAAGAAAACCAGATCGATTACTGATAGCAGGTTTAATTGCAACTCCTCACCTCTTTTTGTTATTGTGATTCATTTGTTGCTATGATTTGTAAGCAAAACTTTGATTTTCAGACGGCGCACAAGCTCAGGCATGTTTTTGCCAAGAGGACATGATAAAGTTGTTCAAGCTATTGAGAAAAGAATAGCAGGTTTCACCTTCATTCCTATAGGTATTCAACAATGGCCTTTGATCTTTGAATTATTACTTGGTATACATTTTTTTTGTTTCCTTGGATTATATGAACCAACCTTTATATATCTGACAGGGATGTTCTTTGATTTGATCTAATAGAGTCGAACACCTATCAAAATCATGCTTCTTCAAATTATTAGCAGCCTTAAATTCTCTCATACTTCCCTGTTAGTTGATTGCTATTAATATAGATATACAGCTTTCACAAAAAAAGTAAAATTATTTTCATGATATCTAGTAGGAAAAAAGTTCTTCATAATGTTGTGTGATGGGAATTATACCTAGATAACGGCAAGGCTACCCTCTGAGTTAGCTCTAAAAGTCAACAAAAGCCTAATTAAAAGAGACTTACTAAACTTTTCTTAGAAAAAGCTCTTTTTCCTTCTGAATTTCAAAAATCAGATTCGTGAACATTTGATTTTATCACAAACCAATTTCAGAAAATGGAGAGGAAATGCAAGTTCTTCACTATGGTGTTGGGGAGCAATACAAACCTCATTATGACTATATCAATGATGAGCTTTTCATCAAGCAGGAGGGGAGAAGGATAGCTACAATGCTTATGTATCTGTACGTACTATCCTGGTTGTGTAATACAACTCAATATATATAGACCTTTTCTTTGTAGTTGTATTTTACCAGAAGTTATGTGTAATTCATTCTTGGTTGTGGCAGATCAGATGTGGAAGAAGGAGGTGAAACAGTATTTCCCAGAGCCAAAGTGAATAGCAGTTCCTCACCAAGGTACAATGAGTTGTCTCAGTGTGGTCAAAGTGGACTTGCATTGAAACCCAAGATGGGGAATGCATTGCTCTTCTGGAGTTTACATCCTGAGGGAACCTTGGATACTTCAGCATTACATGGTTCATAAACATCTTTAATCTTTGATCTCTTGAGAAAAACTTTCTTTAGCGAACTAAAATGTGTGTTTATTTTGTGTTTGTTAGCTGGTTGCCCTGTCATCCGAGGGGATAAATGGTCATCTACAAAGTGGATGCACACTGATAAATACAATCTGTAGCGGCATATTTAGCACTGCAGTGCTTATTCAGTACTTATAGACAGGTACAATAAAGTAAAACTTTTTAATATGCTCTTTTTTTTTTCTGAAGAATTGCAGTCTTGGGGGACATTGTGGGTGCTTATGAAGCAAGGCATTAAGAGTACTTTTGCCGTGGGGATTTTTTGTCATTTAGGAATTATTGGGTAATTTTCGGATTTTACTTTTATTGCCGTTTTAAGTTTCGTTGGGATTGGGGTTTGTCATGTGTAGACTAGTGACTGTAATGAACAATATGCATGCTTTTTTTATTGATATACTTGAGAATACAATTGATGATCAGTTTTTGTTCTTGAATTTTAATTTGCTTTTCTCTCATTTCATTGTTTGTTTCTATTAATTGTCCTGCATCAGATTATATTGTGCGTTGTGATTCCTGCAGTCTTGTATTGATTGGGAATGGACTCACAAAGCTGAAGACAGGGAAATGCCTATTTTAGCTTGCATAATAACTCTAGCTTTGATATAGAGACTTATTATCGTAGACCTTCTTTGCTCCACATATAATATTGTATTTTTTTTCAAAGAAATACACATAGTATAATTTGCTTACCGAGATAGAGATAAAACAATGAAGTAAAATGATTTTTTCAATATATAAGAAAGAGGCATCTAATTTCTCAGTTCCCAGAATTACATAGCCAAGAATCTTCTGGTTATAATATGTTAGAAGTAGTTAAAATACTCTAAAAATGAAATCACAATATTTCCATTTCATGTCGAACCAACCATTGCCACACAACCATTTGAGCATCCAAATGCAAAATTACTGAAATTTCTTCCCGATTCAGCTCAACAAACAACCATACACTCAATACCATTTTTGCAGCATTTAAAAAACACCAAAACCATAGGAAAAGAAAATCTACATCGCTTGAACAATTCTGTCTCGCGGAATTATTCATACAGAAACATTTAAAAAGTTTGGGAAAAGTACACGCGACAAATAATCTACAACGCTTGAGGTAACCATTCTTATTTCCTTTTATTGATCAAACTCCTGATAACGTATGGCAATATGCCGCCATGATCGAAGTATGCCAACTCCACCTGCGAGACGAGAGTTTGCTATTAGACATGTATCGCATTTTTTCAAGATGCCAATAAACAAAAGGTAAGTACCTCTGTGTCGAATCGAAGAACACACACAAATGACTTTCCATTATCGGTGTTAACAGTAACATCCTGACCAGGTCTTATTTCCTTCACACTGCTGGGGAGGTTGATGCTGAAGCGTTCATAGCCAGTGAGGCCAAGCGTTTCTGCATCTTGCCCAGGTTTAAAGCACATTGGAATGATACCCATTCCAACCAAATTGCTCCTGTGAATGCGCTCAAAGCTCTTTGCAATAACAGCTTTAACACCCTGTTCCAACATTCGATAAAGAAAACACAAGTCTTAAACTGAAACCAAATAGCATAGCAAAATATATGATACTTACAAGTAGCATGGGGCCCTTAGCAGCCCAATCGCGAGAGCTTCCGCTACCATATTCAGCACCAGCTAAGATGATTGTGTCATGCCCTTCCTTCATGTGTCTCTAATAAAATTTGATAAAGGAAAAAATTATTATTGATCCTAGGCAAACCTCCAAGTAAATAGATCTATGAGATCAAGAAAATATAAAAGGTACATGAGACATAAGCCAGCAAAATACAAAGGGAAAGTGCAGCACAAGAATAAGCAGCAGTCACCTCAAATAAGAGATAAAAACAGTTTGGTAGATTACCGTGGCAGAATCAAACACAGATAGTTTTTCGCCAGAAGGTATGTGAATTGTCTTAGGCCCCGCTTCCCCTTTCAAAAACTTGTTCACAATACGAATGTTGGCAAAGGTACCTCTCGCCATGACCTCATCATTACCACGACGGCTACCATAAGAATTGAAGTCTCTCCTCTCAACACCACGTTCTATTAGGTACCTGGCTGCAGGGCTGTCTCGATGAATGCTACCAGCAGGGAGATATGATCAGTTGTAATACTGTCTCCAAAGTTAAGAAGACAATATGCATTCTCCACTCCATGTGGTCCAGGTGGAGACATAGTCATGTTCTTGAAGTAGGGAGGCTCGTGAATGTAAGTTGAAGTTGGGTCCCATGAATAAAGGGTACCTGATGGTACAGACAATTGATTCCACATAACATTTCCTTTGGTTATGGCTTCATACGTGGCCTTGAACATGTCTGGCAAAACACTGGATTGTACGACCTGTAAACATATAAAAACAAAAATCAAGTAAAGATTGAACAATCATGGCTTCAAGAAAGTGATTAACTGAAGAAACTATATTTAAAAAAATAGCTAACATGTGCTATTTCTTCAGTGGAAGGCCAAATATCCCGGAAAAATATTTGCTGCCCATTTTTTCCAATTCCTATGGGCTGAGTCTCAAAATCAATGTCAACCTGCAAATACATAGGGGCGAGCTCATAGTGATAAAGAAAGAGGAATGCCCAACTGCTCATTCATGGTAAAATGAGCAATATTTCTTTCAATGTTATTTATGAAAAACAATGTGATTTCGGACAGGATGTTAACATACAGTTCCAGCAAGAGCATAGGCCACCACAAGGGGAGGAGAGGCAAGGTAATTTGCTCTTGTTAAAGGATGAACCCGACCTTCAAAGTTCCTATTACCAGATAACACAGCAGCAGCAACAATATCTGCAAAATAATCCACAGGCATTTTAAAAAGAAAAAAATGAATATATCGAATTAGAATTCTGTTTGTGACATAAGTTATTTTTACCATTTTCTGAAATGGCTGAAGCTACTGATTCATCAAGATCTCCAGAATTTCCAATGCAGGTGGTGCACCCATAACCCACAATATTGAAGCCCAGTTGGTTCAAATATTTCTGCAAGCCACTGTGAGGAAAAGTGCAAAACATGTCAAGACAACAACAATGCTCTCAGCGCTGATTATGAGGGAAAACAAAAAGTATACCTTGTTTGCAGATATTTAGTTACCACCCCTGAACCTGGAGCTAGACTAGTCTTGACCCATGGTTTTACCTGAACAAAAAGAAATATACAGTACCTATAAATCATGTGCCTTGGAACTGTTTTTAAGTTTAAGTTTGATAAAGAAACTCACAAGTAACAATTGCATTAACTAAAGAATGTAACACCTGAAATGGCTCTGCAAGTATCCTAAAATTACTAAAAAAACGATAGTACATTTTTTTTAAAAAAACAAAAAAAGGGGAGAAAAGGGCATTACATCTAAACCCAGTTCACAAGCTTTCTTTGCAACTAGAGCAGCACCAAGCATAACACTAGGATTTGAAGTGTTTGTACAGCTGGTAATAGCTGCAATAACAACATCACCATGCTTGAGTTGTGCAGGCGTCCCATGAAATGAAAACTCAACCACTTTGTTCTGGGCTTCTTTAGGGATAGCAAATCCCTGAAAAAATACACTTGTACTTCCTCTCAAAATTCTTCCCTGAAGATACATCCAGTCGCAAAATAGTGAACCAAATACATACCTTGAATCCAATTTTATTGTCCAAGCAAGAATGCCAATCCGCTTTCATATTTTTCAAGAGAACTCGGTCATGAGGCCTGTGGGAGATTTGAGACTCTCAGAATTACATGAGATAGACAAAGTGTATTCCAAAAAAAACAATATTGATTGCCTATACCTTTTCGGCCCTGATACACAAGGTTCCACATTTTCTAGATTCAATTCAAGATACGATGAGTACACTCTCTCTGTCTGGGGCTGAAAAATACATCAACATGATATCAAGAATAGTTCATAAAAGCACAGATAAATAAGTAATGCCTGGCTATAGACAAAGGGAATACCTGGCTATAGTCAATAAACATATTGTTAGCCCGCAGATATGCTTCTATCATAGCCACCTAATATGAAGTAAGGATTTAGTAAATTTAAGCACAAATATAAGCTCGACTACAAAAAGTATTGAATCAGGAACACACAGTTTCGTCACTCCTGCCAGTCAATTTCAGGTATTGCAAAGTAACGTGGTCAACAGGAAAAAGCCCATAGTTGCTCCATATTCAGGTGACATATTTGCAATAGTTGCACGGTCAGCTAGAGATAGTTCACCCATTCCATCCCCTATAGAACAAAGGACATGTCATAAACTTGTCCTCTAATAAAACCGTCACTGTGATGAAATTAACTTTGCCCTTAGCATGAACAACATGTTCAAAAAGGGAAGTCATTTTGCAGATCAATATTACCATAAAACTCCACAAACTTTCCTACAACTCCATGGCTTCTTAGCATTTGGGTCACTGTCAACACCAAATCTGTAGCTGTCACACCATTCTTCAGTTTGCCCAACAATTTGAAACCAACAACTCCAGGCAGAACCATACTCATAGGCTGCACTATTTAAGAAAACTCAACACATGAGAATAGAACATTCATAAATCTAGGATATCACAAAGTCAAAGCACAAAAAAGTGTAGAGCAACAATATACAAAAAAGAATTAACCACCCTAAAATAGGGAACAAATAAACGCAAACCAACTCCTGATACCTGTCCAAGCATGGCAGCTTCTGCTTCAATCCCACCCACACCCCAACCAGCAACACCCAACCCATCAATCATTGTTGTGTGTGAGTCAGTTCCGACCACACTGTCAGGGTAAAGTATCCCATCAGTATTGAATACAACACGAGCAAGGTATTCCAGATTCACCTGTCAATGAATCATAATTCAGTCCAAAAAACACACTGAAAATTCATTCATAGAACAAAATTACAGTAGAAATTGGGAAGTAGAGATATGCACTTTTGGAAATATACAATAATACCTGATGAACAATTCCAGATCCTGGGGGGACAACAAGCATGTTATGGAAAGCAGTTGACCCCCACTTCAAAAAGCTAAACCTTTCCTTGTTTCTATAAAACTCAAGCTCCATGTTAGCCTGAACAGCATTTTCAGATCTAGCCACATCGACCTGGACTGAATGATCAATGACGAGATCCACAGGGACCTACAAATATGAAAAGCAATTAACATTAGAAGAAGAAGCAAAACCTTGTATACGGGACATACTTCAAATTGCAAGAAAATTCAATGGCAGGCAATACCCAGAGGAATGAAAAAATCTCATCGCTAATTAACAATTTTTTGTGAAGTGAATAACAACTTAAGAATTAAAATTAGAAAAAAAGAGGCAGCCCGGTGTTAAAAGGCTCTTGCATGTGCAGGCAGGGGTAGGACCACAAAAGGTCTATTGTAGCAGCCATACCTAGCTTTTTTGGAAGAAGCTGGTTCCAAATTTCAAAACAGTGATTGTATTATTCTAAGTAAAACCATAAATGCGAAGTGCAGCCAGAATGCTAGTTCATGAAATAGGGAAATTAGTTAGGATCTACACATAACTTACATGAAGACGAATTATCGTCAACCGATTCCTCAGAACATAAGAATTTAGCTCAACCAAGAATGACCTTAACCACCCATACATCACATTCATTTAAAAGAATAGCTTACATGAAGACGAATTATCGTCAACCAATTCCTCAGAAGATAAGAATTTAGCTCAACCAAGAAAGACCTTAACCACCCATACATCACATTCATTAAAAAGAATAACATGAAGACGAATTATCGTCAACCAATTCCTCAGAAGATAAGAATTTAGCTCAACCAAGAAAGACCTTAACCACCCATACATCACATTCATTAAAAAGAAAAACATTTCAAAACCTTTCCCTTTAATGATTAAAACTGACAAGACAAGTAAGATCAGTAACAAGCAGCACACTTACAAGGGGATTGATCTTATTGGAGTCACTCCCGAGTCTGTTCATGGCATCTCGCATACACGCAAGATCAACCACAGCCGGAACACCAGTAAAATCCTACCAAAAACGCACATCACAACAATCAACCAACTCCACTTCCGGATCCAATCCAACAAAAATCCAACCTCTGATCAATCAATCCAATTACCTGCAGCAACACACGAGCGGGCTTGAACGGGATCTCGACCTGCTTCGGCGCCGAGTTCTCCCAATCAATGATCTTCTCCACATCCCTCTTCGTCACCTGGAACTCATCACAGTTCCGGATCGCCGACTCCAACAAGATCCGAATCGAATACGGAAGCTTCTCTACACATCCAACACACCCGCAGAATCAGTCTACCCACAAATCCTCCCTCCCAATTCCCACACAATCAAATCAAACAGCAAAAAAAAAAAAAAGAAATCCGAACTCAAAAACTACAACTCTGCATCATAAATCCGTCAAAACAGCCAAACCTAAACTACAAATCTGATCTGATCCATACACAGCCAAATCAAACTCCGAGAAAAGCGGGCTCACCAATTCTGGGGTCGTTGAGGGCGGGGAGGCTGTAGTACCTGCCGAACTCGCCGCCGTCCGGCTTCTCCAGCGGTGTGAGGATGCTGCCGTAGGGGAAGCTGCGATCGCCATGTCCAACAGCACAAGAGAGACCGATCAAATTCGCAAACGTGGCCAAGTCGTAAGAGATGGTGAAAGAAATGGATAGGGACGGGAGGTCGTGGACGTACCCATGTCGGAAAGATCGGCGGCGGCGGTGGCAGCAGTGGCGGCGGCGGAGCTAGTGGTGGCGGCGGCGGCGATGGTGGAATGGCGCGTGGAATGCGGACGCGCGATTTGTTAGTCGCCTGGTTATTTGCTGGAGATATTTTTTTTCACGTGATTTATTTAAAATTTTCACATTTGTTTGATTGCGGGTCAAATAAATTTGTTTAATATAATATATATGTTTAAATTTACTTATTAAATAATAATATTTAATAAATTAATGATATAAATTTATATAAATCTATTTTTTACAACTTACCTAATTCGGTTATTCACCCACCAAATAGAAGTGACCAAACTATTATTGAATCCTATAATGTGATTAGTTTAGTTCGCTAAGTTTAACGGTTTTTATTTTTTATCATAATTTTATATACTTTAATATAAATTAGTCCTATCAAATATATTATATCATCAAAATCGATTTATATACAATTTAGGTTTTATATTATTTTAATTTGTATTTATATTTTATTCTAAAATTTTCATAAAATTTGTTTTGCTGAAAGTATGATTTTTGAAATAATATTTAATTAATTATTGATGATAAAATAAAAAATTAATATCTAATAAAAATTTTAAATTCTAACATTAAAATTTGGTAAAATGTACTTTAACCCTATTAAATTAAATATATCTTATATTAGTTATAAGTCAGGCGTAATAATTAGTATGGTATTTAAAATTATAATTTTTATATTGAAAAAAGTTTTATGTGGATAATCTTAAGCATTGGAAGTCTTGTATTTTGATTTTTGATATATAGATGTGGACCTCCAGAGGCTAAGTAGCCATTGATGGAGGAGTATGCCACACCATACAAGTTGCAACTTTCAAGCATAGATTTTTTTATACATTTAAAAATTTAATTTTGATTAGTCCATACTTGATTGTTTTCTTCTAATTAGATTTGAGTATTTACTATTTTATACTCATGCAAGATCGAAATCAACCTCAAACAAGTCTAGTTTGTTACATATCATCTTTAAATTAAATTTTTGTTCTTTAAAGTAAGATCTCAACTCATGACATTGTTTACCTATGATTAATACAATCGATGTATCAATCTTATTAACATAAAATGAATAATCAGGCCCTCATTTTTTTTTGAGTTTTCTTAGAAATATTCTCATATATATATATATATATATATTGAATTTTAGACCATAAAAAATAAATTAAATTTTATACAGTCAAAAATAAAAAATAAAAAAGAATTTTTTGGTTGTTTGAAATGGGAATTTAAAAATGACATATTTTATTAGAAATTAAAATTTGTATTTTATCTAATAAATTTTAATTATGAATAATTTTCTTTTAAAAATAAAATCATTTATTATATTAAATGCACAAAAATTAAATTTAAAAAATTAAAATTATATTAAAAATATTTATATTAACAAAATAAATATTATAAACAAAATATTTTTAAAATATATGAATTAATATTCTAAATTTTAATCAATTAAGACTAAAAATATTGAAACTCGTGGTGATATTTTTATGGATTGAATCCGGAGCTTATCCGAATCGAAGTACGGTCAAACACCCACGTGATCATTTCATTGACTTCGAGACAAATAGGGCCCACGGACCCAAAGCCTACGGGCCCACACAGTCTCCCTTCGCCACCGTCGCCACCTAACCGGCACTTGCAGCCTCTCCGTCGAGCTCCGGCCGGCCGCCGTGATGGATTCCGGCGAGGTAATTTCGACGGCCACCGCCATGTTCGGCGCGATTCGACGAGGAGAGTGGGAAATGTATGAAGTGTCGTCTGCTTCCTTGCTCATTAATTCGACGCGATATATATGGTATTATTGTAAGTTGTGCTTTTTCTATAGAGTGTAATAGATAGTTGATATTGTAGTTTTTATATGTTTATATAGGTTTACAGATGGGAAGATTGAGACTTTGATTGGTTTTGAGTTAAATTATGTGTGATTTAACAAATTGCGTTGCTTAGTAGTGGATTCAACCAATTTTTCGAGGGATCGTTCAAGTGGTTTTTGAGTACTTACATGGCTAAATTCCGATTTGGATTTATGGGTGCTCTTAAGTTGATATGCGCACTGTCTATCATTCATTATTAAAACCAAAGTGCAGGTGTGGTTGTATTAATTGGTTGTATTTAATTGGCTGTATTATTCGTGCATTTTGAGTCCTTCCATGATTAAGTTCGATTTGTATTTTGTGGTGCCCTCTGCCTTGTGTTGTTTGATTCGCTTCTGTGAAAATATTATTAGCAAGATGGAATCCTTTACCGATGTTGTGAATGCTTTACGGTGTTTTACTTGTATATATCTATAATATTTTGTTGATTGTGTTCATGTTTTGCTCTGTTTTGGTTTACGTATTTGGGAGATCAGGATTCAAGCTTGACAATGTTGACGGCGGATGTACCAGAGGGAGCTGTGATCATTGGAGAGCAGACAGCTATGAGCAATCTATTTAGCTGTCTTTGGTTCAATGAGGTGAACCCTTTCACCCCACGGGATCTGCTTACATCGCCTGTACTTTCCTAATTGTGAGTACAATATTTTGTTCATATTGCAACGACATACAAGAGAACATTCTTCTGTTGTCGAATGGGTGATATCATTGGATGAATTTAAAAAGAACAGCTCTGGCTTGAAGGAAACTAGAGATGGGTTATGCTTGTGGACTCATTATCCTGGGGTCTAAAATCAGTTCAACTCCCACTTGTCAAAAACCAGGTTGAAGGTGCTGTAAGAAACCCAGTTTTCTGAGTTGCTTGCTGTAGATGGTGTAAAGATCCCAGTTATTGTTTTATTCATGGCCACCAAGTGTACTTTTTTTCTCCACATTCTTCTGTTCTTTAACAAAGTTGAAACTCTTCAAAAGATGAGTTAAAACAAAAATTTAACTTTGATTCTTGGAGGATCTTGTAGCGGACAATTTCAAACTATAAGTATACTTGTATCTATTGGACCAATTAACGGTAGAGCTGCGACATAATTCGGCCCTGCTTTCTGGTTTTGTTGAGATTCCACAACAGATTGATGTTTACAGGTATAAATCAATCTTCCATCATGAGAATGGAACAGATATCCTTATTTAAACACAACCCGATTATATTCAACAAGCTTCAAGTTTGTTTGCAATCGTGATAAGAGCTAGCTATATGCAAACATGAATGCATTGAAGTTAGTTTTATCTTTCTTTTTCAATAGAATCATGACTTCTTCCCTTCATAAATGCCACAAATTCCTCGTAGTTTATCTTCCCATCCTGCATAGGATCCACAGAGTCAACTTAAGAACTGAAGAGCCCTTGCTATCTAAAGAGTTCACAGGAAATGTGCAGGGAGCTTACTTTGTCAGTGTCAACGTCGTCAAGAACTTCGTTAATGGAGGCTTCATCATCGCCCATACCATGATCGATCATTGCTTCCTTCAACTCATCTCTCGTGATATACCTACGTCGGAATAAATAAAGTTGTGTGCATCAACAACATTCTGCTAATTAAAAGACCTGCAGCACAGTTAAATGGCCTTCTTACAATGGTTGGAGCTTACCCACTTCCATCTTTGTCAAAGAACTGGAAAGCTTTGGATAGATTATCTTGTCTTTCCAACCTGTGCCGGTGCATTGTCGCAACAAGGAACTCATTGTAGTCAATGCTACCACTCTTATCGATATCTGCCTGAGCAATGATAAGCAAAACTGTATGTCAGAATTCTGACAATGTTCTATCAGCATATACGAAAAGACACTTCTGCAGAGTGAAATATTATTCTCAAAGATGGCTTCAAAGTAATACTAATTCATTCAGTAAGTATTAAGCAATAATTTTGCAGTCCAGTTGCAGGTGTATGCTTGCACCAAGTAGAACTTACTGCGTTCATCAGTTGCTTGATTTTGTCTTCAGAAAGTTTAGATCCCAGCTTAGCCAAACCAGTTTTTAGTTCTTCGCATGTTACAGTTCCACTCTGATCAGTGTCCATGTTTCTGAACATTTGTTTCAGTCCTTTTATTTCCTCCTCGGACATATTTTCAGCAATAACTTTTAAACAATCCAAAAAGTCAGACTTAATCAAATTGTTGGCTATCTACTCAAAAAATTTTGAATTGCTAACCTTTAAAGCAAGTTTTTTGAGCTTGTTCATTACCCTAAACTGTTTCATCCTGATCAACACTGCATTATCAATGGGTTTGTCCGATGCTTCTCCTTTTTGCGCAGCCATGGGTGTTCTGGATCACAAAGTATTCGTGATTATCATCATTGGTACAGAAGGCTAGATAATTCACAAACATGGATGCAACTACTGGTCCATTTTGCTTTGCCCCAATCATTCTCTAATACATCTCCCTCTCATCTCATTCATCTATATTCTCTCCTCAATTTTGTCTATTAATGTCTCTAGATATAATACCAAAACACCTGAATTTATATTGCCCTCTTATGCTTTTAACGAAAATACTTACCCAGGGCTTCAGCTGCTGTGATTCGCTTTGATGGGTCCATAGTCAAAATTCTCCTGATAAGATCTTTGACTGGTTCAGAAATAGCAGGCCATGGATCACTGTCAAAGTCGATGCTAACTTGAAGAACAGCATCAAATATGCCTCTCTCTGTTTCTGTAGTTGTTGTCCATCTATTCATTTATGTTCATATAACCATTGGTAATTACTTAAAAAAAGAGAGAGACGAGATATAGCATTTCTTACCAGACCAGAAGGGGGGAAACCACTGAGAAGTATGTATAAAATGACTCCAGCACTCCAGACGTCAATCTCTTTTACATAGTTACGCTTCAGAACTTCTGGAGCTACATAGTAAGCACTTCCTACCACAACACGATAAGTTTTTCCTACAATAGTAGACATATATCAGCTCATGTATAAGCAAATTGGATTTCCATCACGAAAATAAAAAAGATAATTCATAGTAACAGACTATTGTACGAACAAGAGTCAAGGTCATTCCAGGTTCAAAACAGTTCATCCATTTTCATTGAGTTCCATTTGCCTGTTTAATTTACAGAGGTGGCAGAAATAACATCAATTGAGAGAAAACAAGCCTAGCTCCCAAGTGCCAGTAACGTAACCATATAAAAATCTGGGCAGTTCCATAATAAAGCCATTTTTAAACCAAATAAAATGAACACTAGCTAGCAGCATACAATCCTCCAACACATAAAAATGAGAAGAGTGATTGATAGATATAAATAAACGGGCATAGGACAACGACAAACCATGCTCAATAGTAAACCTTCTTCGATGAACGCAGACAACCCAAAATCCGTCACTTTGAGGGCGAACTCTCCTCTTTGCTCGCCATCAGGAAGTTCTCCGGCTTCAGGTCCCGGTGAATCACCCCCATGAAGTGACAAACATTCACCACATTCACCACCTGCCTCAAAGCAACAGCAGCGGCCTTCTCCGCATAACTCCCCCTTGCAGAAATTCTATCGAACAGTTCGCCTCCACTGCAAAGCTCCATCACCAAATACACCTTCTGCCTGTCCTCATACGCCCCTCTAAACTCCACAATATTGGGTTGCCCACTGAGGTGCTGCAATATCAGCACCTCCCTCCTCGCATCCTCAATATCCGACTTCCTCACCAGCTTCCTCTTGGCAATTGCCTTGCAAGCGTACTTCAAACCAGTCTCCTTTTCGGTACAAAGATACGTTATGTCAAATTGGCCCTGTCCGAGCTCCCTGTCAAGGATGTAATCCTCGGTGACATAAGAGATGGGCTTCTGGAGGACATAGCTGATGGTGGGGGGTGGGGGTCGAGGCGGGAAGGTGTCAACCTGCTGCAGGCTTCGCTCCAAATGGGGCGGGGGTGGGCGTTGTGGACGGGGACGGAGATGTTGGAGGAGGACTCAGAGGAGGATTCCATGTAGATTTCTCTGAACCTGGTGAAGCAAGTGCCCCATTTTGGACCGGTTGGCAGTTGGGGGAAGGGGTTGTGGGGAGGTGAGGGATTGAATCGAGAGGCAATCTTTCGATCTTCGGATGGCGTGGAGGAGATGAGGAAGGAGGAAGAAGTGCTTTGCTTGGAGGAGGGAAGGTTGGACAGGGGGATTCGATTCCATACGTGGCGGGTTGAGGTCTTCCCGCCAGGATTCGTATTTTTGTTTGGTCTGGTGCTCAAATCCGAGTTTGACCCTGATGGCTGAGTTGAGGGGATCGGTAGCCATGGCATCTAGCGTAGGTGGCTCGGATCGGCTCGCCCCAACTCGCCCGAAAGCTCGTTTCCCTGTACTTATAAAGGGGATGATTAATGACTTCAAATTGTAAAAATAAAAATAAAAATGCTTGGCTAGCACAGCCAGATTTATATATATATAATATATATATATATATATATATATATTTAAAATATTTAGCCGTGGGCTGTGGAGGTTATTAAAGATAATTTATAGTATTTATTTTTTTGATAATTATACCTAATTTTTGCACTATTTAGTAATATAAAAAAATTCCTCCTTTATGGTAAAAAAATGCAAATATTAGTATGATTTAAGAAACTTTATTAGCGTATTAAGAAAATATAAAACATGGAAGATGTAGAAGTATGTAATAGGGATAAATTAGTGTTTACTAACTTAATTTTCCATATATCTGCAAATTCTCATACGAATAGTTGAATCGCATAAATGAACGAGAATAATCCTTTATATAAGGGCTCTCCATAACTTATTGAACTGCCTAATTTAAAATTTTAATTTTAATTAAATTATTTGAATAAAATATTAAATATTTTCATATTACACATATACCTGTTTTTAACACCAATTACATCGTTTAAAAGAGACTATTTTTTCACATTGATTTTTTAAGCATGTTTTTTACATTGATTCAAAATTTTGGGCTGAGAAATGCAACAAAAATGCGAGTAATTTTCCACCCCCAAAGTCCCAAGACTCAACCGAATTAGGCCACTAGTAATGTCAGAAAAAGAAGAAATCTTCACCGTCCATCAGTTTGCACGGTCTTGCACAGGAGCCGTTCATCTCTACCTCTTTGCGTAATCACCCCGGGCAGGCTATCAGCGTCATTTTCAAAACGTTGACTTCCTTTGAATAACACCTTCCACCTCAATTACATGCAGCGCTCATAAATGTTTTTCTTAAAAATGAATTAAACTATGTTCTTAATTATAAAAGTCAACTCTATAATTTATATCCCAGCCTCCCAAGTATTTCTTTTTTGAAATATTATGAAATTATATTTTTTATAATTATAAAAATGATGCTTTTTTAGTAATATAAACAAATGTCATTTAGTAAGAACTGAAATTAATGGAAAAGTCTCAATTCAACGTGAACTTAGTTATCAACATAATACCAATAAAAATGTTTTTATCATCTAATTTTTACTAATTTAAGATCTTCATATTAACTTAGATACTAATTTTTACTTACCGGAGCAAAGTTAATAGATTATTAACTTTTTTAATTATTACGGTTACTGGCACAAAATATCAATAAATGGACGTCAATTGACAACTTTGACCCCTCACTTTCCTTCTTCCCCTCCAAACCTCAAAGTTCTCCACCTCCACCTCGGCGGCGGCGGCGGCGGCGGCGCTCCTGGCCGGAGCTTTGGCAAAGCTCCCACCTTTACTCCTCTCCCACCACCGAACCCCCCTCCCCCCAATCCATGGCGGACTTCCCCTCCGACGATGGCGACCGCTCCGCCCCGCGCCTCTACAACCCCTACCAGGACCTCCATATCCCCATCCAGACCCTCTACAAGCTCCCCACCTCGCCCGAGTTCCTCTTCGAGGAGGAGTCCCACGTGCAGCGCCGCTCCTGGGGCGAGAACCTCACCTATTACACCGGATGCGGCTACCTCTCCGGAGCCGTCGCCGGCGGTGCCAAGGGCATGGTCGACGGCGTTCGTGCCATGGAGCCCGGCGACACCGCCAAGCTCCGGGTGAACCGGGTGCTCAACGCCTCCGGCCACGCCGGGCGGCAGGCGGCGAACCGGGTCGGGGTGGTGGCGCTGATCTACGCCGGCCTCGAGAGCGCGATCGTGGAGTATAGGGGCACTGACGACGTGGTTAATAGCGTGGTCGCTGGGCTGGGCACCGGCGCGCTTTTCAAGGCGGCGTCGGGGCCGAGGTCGGCGGCAGTGGCGGGGGCGATTGGGGGGCTGGCCGTTGGCGCTCTCGTGGGGGCGAAGCAGCTCGTCAAGAGATACGTTCCGATCTAGGTTTTGGATTTCTTTTCTTTTGACCTGTTCTTGATGATTTATTACATATCCAAAAGATAAAAAGAAAAAAGAAAAAATGTGTTCTATTTATGTCCGGTGAATTTTGGTAAGGTTAGATGGGGGAAAGTTGTATGCTTTCTGATATGATTTTGTACTGTTGTTCTAGCATGAATTATTATGCTATAAAAGTTTTGAAACACTGGAAATATTTCGGAAAGTTGAATTAAAATGGTGGATTCGCAGCCAGGACTGCAGCAGTTAACTGTTTGTGATGCAATGCTTCAATGTTTCTTTGGAAATGGATCATGTTGGATCATGTTGTGTGGTTTCATATTTATTCTGTGCGGTTCGTTTGGTTTAGTGTGCTATAGAATTTTTGGAATAATTTGGAAACTAGAAGTTAATTGTAGCAATTTGGTGATCGAGTTGTAATGTAAAATGGCTTAGCAGGTGATTAATTTGTGCTGGTGAATTTTCGCATGGTTTGAGGATGGAGAGTTTTACGCTTTCTTACTTATCTTGTGCTGTTTAGTTTGCGTATGTTTATAGTTTTGGAACGGTGAAATGATTCAAAAACTTGGATTGAAGCGCAGTGTGGACTGTAACTACTTGTTGATTGAGTTTCATGTTCCTTTGGTTCAAAATAATGGTTTAAAGATTTGATTGATTCTGATCTTGTATTGGAGATTATTTATTCACTTACCATCTGGTGTTTGTAAGTTTGTCTTTTTTCATGAGTCAGTTAAATAGGTGACACGCAATTGCTTTTTTTAAATTTTTTATAGCTTCTTCTTCTTGTGCGAAAGATTTGCTGCTCAATGATGGTGCGAGGCAGCTCGTCGATTGATACATGCCCATCTAAGAAATTGTATTTGGATTTCTATTGTTAGTTACTTATAACTTGCCTATTTTCTATTTCATGTTAGGTGAGTTTTGGTATGTTTGAAGGAATAAAAGTTGTATGCTTTCTTATCTAGCTCTTCTTGTGTGTGAGTATGTGTGTGTGCGTGTTATAAAAGTTTTGGAAAACACCGAAATCATTTGGTAACTACAAAGTAGATGGTGAAAGATCAACTCATCCCATGCTTACTTGTTGTCTTGGTGATTTAGATGCTAGAATTATTTGTTTTATGGAAAAATATGTTGCTTATATGTTGTTTCATTCATGTAGAATATTCTAATTTGTCTGGTATTTTAATGTTATTATTGTCCCTTCCGAGAAGTTAGCGCATTTCTATGCACTGCCTTCTTAGGTGTTTGAAGCTACATGTTTATTACGAGTGTCTGCCTTTCTCATTCGTGTTTTTAATCAACGAAGTAGGTTTTATTGAGGTTCTGTTTCTGCCTACTTTTCGCTGCTTGCTAGTTCGTTTTAGACGTTAACTGTTCTTTGATGTACATGCATGCAGCATGCTCTGTGCTATTGTTTTTGCTAAAATCATTCAACAACATTAGTAAAGCTGTTGTTGACATCATGGCTGTTGTTGCACTAGTTAGCTGCTTCGTTTGTAGACACGGTGGCGTGAAACCAATGCTATGTTGGTTGAATTGCTATGAAAATTTTTCTAACTTGTCATTTGTGTACGAGTACGATGATTTGTTGCGGATAACTAATTTACATGCTGATGCAAACCTTCCAAGAGTAGCAATCATTCCTTGCTCAAGATATCGGCATTTGCGGATGAATGTTCTACATATCGTCTTGCATCAACTATTTGGCTGCTCTTTCAATTTGTGATCATTCTTACTGTACAAAAATTGATCAAATTACATGAGCATTTACATAGTATTTGGAAGCTTAACACAGGAAAAATAAGAAATCCTAAGCTTAATTTACGCAGTATTTGGAAGCTAATAGGTGAGGGCATCACCTGCCAAGAACTCATGAACTGTGCCATCGACTTCAATCCAACTGCTTCCTGATGATACCGTGACTCCCATCTCACCCATTCCTTTCTAGCTTCTATGGCTTCATCAACTCTCCCTGCCATTATACACAAGTGGGCAAGCACAATATGCCGTCCTTCCATCTCGATCAATTTCTTGGCCACTTCAATTCCAAGCTCATACATTCCACGAGCTTGACACCCACTCAACAGAGACCCCAACATAAAAGCGTCGGGCTCATATGGCAAGCTCAACATCAGCTCACAAGCTTCCTCAAGACGGCCGCTGCGAGAAAGAACATCTACTAGACATCCATAATGTTCTTCTCCAGGTCTCATATTGTAAATTCTTGACATCAAGTTTAAGCAGCACACCGCATGGTTACCAACCCACCATGCCTGCAGGCCATGAATAAGGACAATGAAGGTGATCTTATCAGGGGTGAGCCCAGTTTTGATCATCTGCGAGAACAATGACAAGGCATCGGTTCCGCGGCCATCGATGACAAAGCTGCTCAACGAGGTGTTCCATGTTTCCAAGTTTTGTGATCCACTTGAGGAGAAACAACTCAACTGCAGCTTCTACCTACCCACATTTTGCGTACCTGTAGATTAGAGAATTGAATAGAGTGGGAGTGATTGATTCACTTGGCAACCCCACTTCCACAGCTGTGCATCCATTCTCCTATAGAAAGACAGTCAAGCTGGGACCACTCCGACAAGGCCCCGACCAACGTGAACATCGTTAGGCTGGATTCCGGCAACCTGCATCCCCCGGAAGAGAACAAGAGCACCTCCTGGGTGTCCCTGCTGAGCACAGCCATTAATCATCGTCTTCCAAGCCATCACATCCTTCTCAAGAATTTCATCGAACAGTTGCCATGCACATTCAAGTGACCCATTTTGGATAAAACCAGTTAGCATGGCTGTCTTCAACGCAGTGTCCTTCACCCCGACATCATCAAAAAATCACTGCACCGCGGCCAATTGGCCGACATTAGCGTAGAATCGAATGAGCGTGGCTCCCACAAACCGGTCTGGCCTCAAGCCCAGCTTGATGGCCTGGGCATGCATGGCCTTGCCCAGAAGCAGCTCTGAGCTTAATGTGCATTTTAATGGCAGAGATGATGGCTCATTTGGGAGAGACATGGGGTTGGGTTGGTGTGAGAGGGGGAAGAGTTGGGTCTTGAGCAGGAAGGTTGTGTTCTAATGGAAGTAGAGGTGGAGTGGGTGACATGGTAGCAGCCATTGTTTCATTGATTCCAATATATGTCCGTGCTTTGTCTGCAGTTTTTGCCTATGTACTACTTAAAACACTTAAAAAAGATTTTAAGTTTAGAATAATTATTAAATCATTTGTTGCTAAGTATGAAATTGATGAGAAATTGTTTGGAATTAGATTTAAACTAAAAATAAATGACTCATTTATAAATTATTACTAAGCCTTGATAAATTTATTAATATGTTAAAATGGATTTTATTCATAACAAAATGTTAGGTCTTATATTTAATTCTTATTAAAAAAACATATAAATAGCCAAAACCAAAATAATTGAAGAGGTGAATGGAATGTCCTACTGTCTTTCTTTTTAACGATTACATTATCTTCATAATCACAATCAAGCAAATTAATTAAAAAATAAAATTTTGTACTTTAAAATCAAAATGTTCTAACAAATATTACTCATCTAACATATGGAGGA
Source organism: Piper betle (assembly GCA_033002965.1). Taxonomy (NCBI): domain Eukaryota; kingdom Viridiplantae; phylum Streptophyta; class Magnoliopsida; order Piperales; family Piperaceae; genus Piper; species Piper betle. Next base: position 86,462 of record JAURVB010014338.1, on the reverse strand, counting down.
AAATTATAATTCACAGTACAAATCTCAAGGTCTTGCTCAAATCACAATATAATTAAGAAGTACCATTCTCCATTTTTTCTACATTTTCCTTCTCAATTATTTTTTAATATTTTTTATCCTCATGAGAAAGGTCTTATTTATAGACAGTAGACAAGACTTTTTCCTAAATTAAAATCTTATTCATATACCAGTTAATTGTGTGGATTTGTCAATTTTTAAACCAACATCAACTTCTAGTCAACCACCATTGCAATGTTGAGTAGTCTTAAATTAAGATTTTTCATACAAGTTTAAGCTGCCAATGAATGAAACCATTCAACATTGGCCTAAAGAGGCACAGATTTTGGATGGCCGGTTTAAGTATTTCAACAACAATACATCTTGTTATACATGAAAACAAACACAATATAGTCAGCTGTTCATCATATAAAAATTATAGGTAGGAATCTATCTTGAAGAGCCAACTTCACAAATAACTTAAAACTTAACATTCCAATTGATCATAAGATGAATTTGGCTCCTCAAGAACTGTCTCCACTTGTGTTAACGGCCTTCACACATCTTGGGTGCACCTCATAGCCACATTCTATACACAGGTATGCCCAGCTAGAGCCTTGCTCTTCACAGGCACAGCACATGAATGCCCCACCTCCGGACAACTCTGAGACTAATGTGAGCTCGTGCCGGTGGCCTTCGTGATACTGCGACCTCGGCAGGCACTTGGCCTCTTCATCCATCTGATCCTGCAAGCACTTGAGCTGAGTGTCAGTGAATGGGTAGGCCTTTTCAGAATGGAGATTTATGAGCGTCCTCCCTTGTTTGGTTATGGTTTTCCCGTCGGGGCCAACGATGACGAGGCTTGGAATTGCCTCGACGTCGAAGTATTTGGCTAAGTTACCGATGGCTGGATCACCGAAGGGAAGTGCTAGCCATGGCATGGTGGAGAAGTAAGAGGTGAAGGATGATTGATCATGGTCATTTGAGACAAGGACTATCTCAAAGTCCTGATGTTTGTCTTGAGCAAGGGATTGTTTGATCTTGTTGTAGACTGTGATCAGTTTGGGAGTGAACTTTATGCATGGAAAGCACCACTGAGCTGAGAAGTAAAGCCCAACAGTTTTTCCTACCAAAGAGCTCACAGAAACCTGCACAAACAGCTAAACTATGGATTAACTTATGAGATGCTAAATTGAAAGATAAAGAATGTATAGTTGATCACTCTATTTTCACTATTCATGTGACAGTGAGATTGATGGTTGATTGTTCCACATATTCTTTTGTACTCAGAAGCAGGGCAGCATTTCTGTTTAAGAGAAAATTCAACTTCATTAATACAAATAGGCTTATTCTATAAGTCGATAAGTGTTCACCACCTGATTCAGTGTTGTGCATTGAAGCTTCATGAGATTCTTATTTCAGCAACGACAATGGGGAAATTGTCCTATGAGCTAGGGAAATTACTGTCATGTGATAATTGGAAGTGAAGCCATATGCAGTGAGCCTATATCAAACTCTGCAAATCTCCTAATACTTTGTCAATCCCTTGCGTTTCAATCTCCGCAGGCTATCAGAGGCACTTCAGGGGCTCAAAAAAACGGAAAATCCATACATCCCAATTGTTAGAAATTATGAATGGCTAAAGATTATATTTTTTCTAAAGGTAACAAATCATGATGCAAGTCACCAGGCAAAAGGTGCTACCATTCATTGGTACCTCATTTTCTTTCTCTATATATACGTGGGTTTTCGGTCAATACGAAACACACATGTGGAAGACATAACTCTAATGGTCTTGGTTTAATGGTAATTTTCAACTTATGATTTTATCTAAATCGAAGGCTTATTTTTTGTTGCGTATGCGAAGTAAGTAATTTGGTACTAATTTACCTATTCTGATTAAAAAGGTTTAATCTTCACTAATCAATGGAGAGATAATAGCCATTATTTTGAAAGTGCAAATCTGCAAATTTTTTGCCACCATTGCTTTCAAATAAGTGTCACATAAACTTGTTTGTTAGGGCATTTGATCCCTCTCCATTGTGGGTCGTATTCCATCAAACCTTAATTCCTTCACTAATGAAAATATAACCACGCCTCCATGCTTATATATGCCTTCTAAAATCATATATATTTCACAAGAGGCATATGCGACAAATAATACCAAACATGTGGGTGACAGTAGACTTTCAATCAATCTAATCATAGTTTTAGAATCCCTTTTTATTCTAAAAACTCTCCGAATGAACTCAATTCCATCTCGCGATTTGCCGAATCGAACTCCAGCTCAATTCGATCTCCCGATTTGCGGAATCGAACTCCATAATATATATTAATTTTATATAAAATTTTATTTATATAATTAAAATTTTAATATAAATGGCTTTAAGTCAGCTTTGTGGATTCCGAGTTAACTCCACTCCATAATAAACTGGGTCGAGTCCGAATTTCGAATTCTTAAACTATGAGTCTAATCTTGATCTATCTATGTTCCTCAAACACTTCAATCGATTTTAGGTTTGTTCAATTTGTAAATAATTGATGGCAAGAACGAAGTAACTGACCTTATCAGAAAAAGATTGTGTCAAGAGGTAGTCTCTTCCATGATCAGTCTCACCAAGCAGCTTCGCTATGGTCTGCCTCTCGTGCCTCTCCTTCTCCTCCACCTCCAGTGCCGCCACCCTTTCGGTCGTGAATGGGTACCCTGCTGTCCCATGCCGGCGCACCAGCTCGACGCCATCACACCAAACATCATCGCTACCACAGGGTTGAAGAATGACAAGTTTTGGGATTCCCTCAACGTCGAACCGACGGCTCAGGGCTCTCCTTGTCTCGAGGTCGGAATATGGGATGGCTGGCCATGGCATTGAATCATGGAACTCAACAAAGGCTGCCAAATCCTCGTCGGAGGACACAAAGACTACCTGAAATTTGTCGCCTTGGTTGACCAGTTCATGGTAGACCATGGCGAGCTCCTGCGTGAAGGTCTGGCAGGAAGGGTACCAGTTGGCGGCGAAGTAGAGTCCTACCACCTTCCCTTCCAGCTCTGATACTTTAATCTAACATTTACCACAAACAATTTGAGCTTGCAAAGAATTAGGAACATGCTTGAATTTTCATAAATTCATCTAATTCTAAGTTTATCTTTTCAAGAAAAATTGAACTGTAATTAGTTTCCAGTGAAATTACTTAAACCTGGTATCTATGATGTATGACAAACAAGTTAAACTTGAGTAGAAATTTGTGTATGAATCTAACAAAACATAATCAAGTAACCAACATTGAAAAAGAAAAATGACATCCTACACTAATTAGAGGAATTCATTTCAATTCGTTTATATTATATTTTTGTTAGTTAATCCTGTCACCAAATAATGCATTCTGTCAACTACATAGAGAAATTGCCTTAAACCGTGATGTTCCTCGCTAATAATTTAAGATTAAACAGAGTGCAAAACATAGTTTGTAAAAATTTTCTGTCATAATTGTAACTATATTATGCTATATCATCAGTTTCACCAAAAATGCATGTCCTTCAGTAAATAAAGAAAATACTTCCACCTCACGTTAACCACAATCCACTAAGCTTGCAGAAAGCAGAAAGTACAGTGCATGATGATCTTGATCATAATCTGCTAGTTCATCCTTCACCCAAAATTAACCAGTTATACAATAAACAAATTAACAAGTTCAGTAACCAACTTGTAGAGGAACATTGTTAGCTAGCACTGATCAGTAGGAAACATAGTACCCAAAAAATTCCATAACAATCATGTTATATATTAGCATAGAAAACTGCATACGAAATAATTTTTTCAAAATCGTAAATTGCTATTTCAAGTTGGGCAATCAGATCAGAGAAGAACCTGACGGCCAGAAGGAGAGCGGAAGTAGTCCCTAGCTTGGGTAGCCAAAAGACTGAAGTAGGAATCATTGGCAGCCATGGGCTTCTCCTATAGAACGAAGCTCCTTTCATCACCATATGAAGTGATCTTCTCAGTAAAAGCAGCCTCAATAGCAGCTCCCTCCCGGCCCATATCTCTCTCCCCTAGCCCCGTCTTCCTGATCACCTACTCATGAACTAGAACAATAGCCATACGAGAAACTATTAAGGCAATCGCATTTGTCCATACCAACGAGCTTCAAAGAGAAAGGTGGACAGTGGTCACTATTTAATCCTTTTCCACCACGCCACGATGAGGTGGGCAGGTATCGACGGTTCAAATTCAAAGCCTGATCCAATTTAATCCTTTGTCCCCTTGTTGCAGTGAAAGTGGTTGTTTGCTTTGAAAAAAACAAATGAAAGAGGTTGTCAATGGCAAAAACCCAGAAAAGAGCAGGTGGCCATAGCTAGTGAGATGCTACATTAGGCATCTAAAGGCAGCATCGCTGTGTAGAATGGCCAATGGTGTTGAAGCACGCGTGGGGAAGAGATGAGGAAGGTAAAAAGATTGTATAAACTATAGAGAAAGGTTAGGTTGGTTGTGATGAGATTGCGGGTTAGGAGCAAAGTGCAACTTCTCTTCCATTATCGCGATACTTTTGCATTGTTCTTGCATCTCACATGTATAAGGTGACGATATGCTCTCAAAGGATTAATTTTAGTCTTGAATTAGATATTTTAATGTAATAAGAAAAATTTTAGCCACGTTCCAGTTACATGTTAGTTACAGAGAGTTAAGGTAAGTAGATTACCAAGCTTTGGATTAGACATGAGTAAATTAGGAGTGGCTAATATTAATTTATGAAAGCCTGAAATATCCTAAATGCAGACATATAAGTTCTATGTGGTTAATTTTTTTATTGGAAGATATATATTGCAATAAGATTAGGGGATTGGCTTCCTTGAATTTATGTGTTAATTTTTTCTGTTTATATTGTTATTATGCGAGGTCTATATTGTAATATTATACGAAGAATTGAAAAAATCGAAGATTCATGTATCTTTTTGGAGGTAGCTTCTAATTATTGTTTTTTCCAAGGAGCTTGTAATTCTTTGATGATAGTAAAAATTTTGGCTCAAAGAAGTGCACATTTTCAAATCGTGTGGATTAATTTGTGTGTCTTCATCCTATTTTCCTTATTATTCATCTCACTATTTTCCTTATTAGTCCGAATAGCCTAGGGCAATAAATTTTTCCAACCCTCAAATCAATTTGGGTGTCTTATTACAAGGATGACCCATATTAAAGTACATTTAAAAAATAAAAAATAAAACACCACCTTTGTGAAGTCGGTGATGGTCGTTGTTGACTAGATCCAGCTGCTGGCGGCTAAGCCAGGCCGGTTTGGCCGGAGGCCGGCCAGACCTAATCGGCAGATGGCTAACTAGAGTCGTCCTTCCCTTAGCTAGATATGGCCGGGTCTAGCCGGCCTCTACCAAGATTTGGCCGGAGGCGGCCTCATTTGGCCAGACCGACCACTAGATTTGGCCAACAACTCTAAGGAAGGGAGAGTTGAATATTTTTTTTAGATATATTCAATCTGGACCATCTTATAATGAGGCGGTACAGATTGATCTAGTTCCTGCCCATACTCTAGTAATCTTTAATATATATATATATATATATATATATATATATATATATATATATATATTTTGACAACATTGAAATTGAACGAGTTCAAACTAATACATATTTGATTTGATCTAAAAATTGGTTAAATTTATTAATTGTTGACAATATGATTAATGCCATGAAGAAATATTAGCCAAAAGGTTTTGTTTGCACAATCAATGACTTTATGTAGCACCTTTTATTCTTGTCATTGTTACTAAAAGTTGTCAACTCATGACCCATCAACTACTATCATATTTAGCTGAAAAATAAAAATTATTTTAAAATGAAAGTAATGCAAACTCATAGTACTTAAGATGAATTTAGTCTTAAAAAACTATTAATCTTTGGTGGGTATATAAATTAATATTAACATTGTTAATATTGACTTCAAAAAGTTTTAAAGTTGTCCCTAAGAAAAATATGTGCACATGCTTGACAAAATTAATGTTTGTAAACCTATCTTAATTTAGTTAAACAACGTGACCTTAACTTATATCAAGGTCTTTTATTTGCTTTCTTGAAAATTTTTTGGATACTCCATTTAATTTGAGGGCTTAGGATTTACTCATGTAGTACTTGCTACAATAAACCCACTGTTGCCGTAGAAAATGCATGATTAGTTCTTAAAACCATTTCATAATGTCTCCATATTGGAGTTCCCAAAAAAATTAGATTAGTCTCAACTAAAAAATAAATGCATTTTGTCATGATCAATAATATTATGTTAATTATTTAGTAGACTATGCTAAAAGACTAATAATTAATGTTTGAAAACAGAAAAAGGGAATGGAGACTAGTGGCGATAACACTTATTATTAGTGGTTGCACCATTCTGATCTAATACATTTCCAACTTCACATCAAGTTGTGTCAACAAATTAAGTGGACCATAAATTCAACTTTGCAATTTGTGTGTTGATGAATTCTCTCAAAAGAAATAATTCATTTTATTTGTAGGTGCCGACGATGCAAAGCTTGTAATGAAAATATATATAGTGATGAATCAAAGTTTCTTTATTTCTGATGATGTGGTTGATATTGCATAAAATTTTGATCTTGGTATTTATTTTTTCGAAGGTGTGACAGGGTGAGTAGATCTATTATGAAAATTAAATTATTATTTATTATTTTAGAGGTGCCCGAAATAATTTTCTTTTATTTATGTATAACTTTATATTATCATTTAAAATGTAAAAACAATTAGTATTGGGATGTAAAATACAGTCGACTACGAAAATGATGATAACCTGATTATCTATTATTTTCATTTTCTTTTGCCATAAATTTATTTTTTGGATGTCAAAATTTGAACCCTGAGTAATTCACTCTCTTATTTATCATACTGGTGCCATACTTGATGTAGATTATATCTCAAAGTTATATATACTTGATGTTCAATATTACTTCCAAATATGAATTGAACTCAAGTAAAATAAATGTGGATATTTTTATTTAATAAGAATGGTAAAGAACTGGCCTAAGTACAAACTAATAAATTGAAGTCACATAAATCACATTTTTGAGAGGAGCGTGGACTTATTATAGTTATTATGCCCATCCATTGATAATACCAATATCATTGACTTCTTGGGATCATAATGCCATTGACTTAACGAGAAATAAAAAATAATTACTTGAATCATTCACTCATCACCAACCATGTAAATTTGACCTTTTTTGAAACTTAAATTTGAATGGCTTTAGTAGTACAAGTGTGAGTGATCCTTTTGTATAAGTAGGTGATTTGTTAGAGTTGTAGAATTCTTCCCAGATAGATGTAAATTCGGAGGAGCAATACCCAATTTCTAGCAACAACCATTAGTTCAATTTTTCAGAGTAATTCCAAAATCTCCTTACTAGAAACAAAGAAAGGAAACCTCTCCCATATCAATCACTTTGGCCTTTGGAAAAAACATTACGCCCATAACCATGGAAAAAAACAATGAGGGCATGATATGTGGGCCCAAATGAGTTCTAATAACGACACGTATCACAAGCATCACTTCCCATCACTTAATTCCAATATTGATTGAGGGGCCCACTTGTGGACAGGTTAGATTGCATCATCTGACTGTACACGTACCCCGACCTTCCACCACGCGTCCATGTACTTTAATTAGGTCCGTCTTCTTCGGTCTTGTGTCCGAATTCTCTTTTTGACTTTGGAGACGATGACGCTTTTTCCACGTAGCTTGGACAAATGAAAATTTCTAGCATAATATTTAAGGTAAGAAAATATTGAAATCTTTTAATCAATTAGTTCTTTGTCATATTTATTCGTTTATACAAGTTATTCATAAAATAAAAATGTAAAATATCGAGAACAAAACAATATCAATAGAAACAACGATGCCCTTTGAGCTAACTTTGGAATGACTTGCTCTTCTTTTTTTGGCAATTGGCATAACCTAAATACGGTTTTATCCCCGGACAGGAGATTTATATCTGATATTGATATAGAAAGAAAAGCTTCGTGTTTCAGAAAGAGATGATTCTTATATATGTATATATATGTGTACAAGTTTTTACCTCATATTACAGTTTCTCACATGTACAAACGTCAAAAAGATTTCAAGAATATACAGAAATATCAGCAGCGGAATAGACGGTAAATAACCTAATATATGTATAATGGTAGAACAACAAAAAAACTGTATCCAAGCATGATCATGCAGTCAAGAATAATGTAAAAACTATTATTAGCAGTAGTTGCTTTGTCTCATTCATAAGTAGTGAGGTTAAAGGAGCGGACTGGCTAGAAACAGTAGGAACTATTCTAACTTGGGGGCCTCCAACCCCAGGCTGCTTTGTAGCTTCTGGGTTGTATGTAGTTGGACTCACTGGAGGAGATGGAGGCCGAGGTAAGATTTTCCCTGGAGTACTTGAATCCTCAGAATGTAGCCTGACAAATAAATAAGAAAAATAATAGACAGTTATCTTGACTGACAACGTCTAAAAACATTCGTAGGCTATATTATTGGAAACTTTCACTTACAGTCTGATATTCCCCATCTTATTACATTGTCTTCTCTATCAACCATGAAGTTCTCTGCATCATAGTTGAATAAATCGGAATCGGAATCAGAATCGGTTTTTGAGGATGTCGGAATCGGAATTGGAACCGGTCTAAATCGGATAGAAATCGGTTCAATTGAATCGGCCCAAATTAATTTAGTCGGTCATATATAATAATTTGACAATTCATAATATAAATATATTAAAATTAGATATTTATGTTATTTTGATATTATTCTGTGTATTATAGTTTATGATATTTTTAAATGTTTTTTAAGATTTTTTAAAATTATTTAAAATTAATAATTATTTTTGACTCGAATTAAACTCGAGTCAACTTTTAATTACGAGAATGCCACCCTCCGCTCTTTACCCCCGCCGCCGGCAGGGGCGAGTCTTGCGGCCATTGCATTGTCGGTCGGCCACACATTGGAGGCCCGGTCGCGAGGGCGGAGGCGATGTCGGCAGCCCGGTTGGAGGGCTAGTCGGTGACCCGATCGTCGGTGATTCGTGCGTTCACAGGGCCGAATCGGCCCGGCTACACGTCGGCGGCGACGTTGCGAGGTCGGAGGCGAGGACGCACGGTGGAGGGCGGACGAGCGGCGGCGGAGCGGGGGAGCGGGTTAACGTTAGGTTTTTAAAATTAAAATTCCAATTTTACCCATACTTAAATAATTTAATAAATATCATACTTAGGGTATTTTAGTAATTTACCCAAAAACCGATTCATCCCGATTCCGAATCGGAGTCAACTCGGTCAGAATCGGGGTTAATCGGCCGAGTTGGGCTCCGATTCGAGGCCGACCGATTCGAATCGGCCGATTCCTTCAACTCTGCTCTGCATTTCACATCTATTAAAATCAGTTTACTTGCTCATCAAAGCATACGGAAAGTACCTCATACATAGTAAAAGTATTTTGTCTGTCCACGTATTTTACAGACTACCAAAACAGGGTAAACATGGTGGTAACCCGAGAGACTTACGTCCAATGACATTAAAATCTTGGCTTTTAAGAATTGCCTAGCAGTGTATGACTTCGCCCTAGACAAAAGAACAGACAAAACTATTACAACTTGCAGTTAACAAAAGCCAAGAGTAGCCTTGACATGCATTAAAAACATTTTTATCATTTGGAAGGGTATAATCTTCTTCTTCCACCTAATATCCAAAGGAAGTGGGGGATATGGATCATAAACTAGGATCTATTTGAATATAAATAGCATAATTTTGGATGACGGAATGCCCTTCTTGACCCCAAGTCTACTCCTTATCTGATTGCAATATGATCTTTACTTCATTTCACAGTCCCCGCTTTTGAAGGGCCAGGAAGGGCATCTCATGCATGAGCTTGCCTGCTTTCTCCTGGCAGGTATATTGCGTTCTTAATTTAAATGCAAAAGAAATCGATCAATGATACAAGATATCTTATGTGGACACCATCTTAGCTGGTACACGAAGTAAATGATGAGGACAATGATGTGTGTGAAATACTTACACTCTGAGAAACAAGTTGGATATGTCAAACAATAAATCACACAAACAGCAGTCAATTTGTGGACTTAACTATAAACCCAGTAAACCTAAATGAACACTTACGTAAATATTGTACCTTGAAGCAATTGACAGGAGGATCCACTGGCCCACTCCATTTTCTAACCCTAGATTCAGCTGCCATGGCCTGCAAGAGTGGTCTTTCAGTAGTGAGCTAATTTGTGTGAATAACATTGATGAAGAGAACAAATTAAAAAGGTGAGAAAACTACCTCTTTGCTCCAGTTAGTGCCCAAAGTAATTCCAGTAAGTATCAAGGTTTGCTAGCCAACTCTAGTGATCATTCCACTCCATATTCCCTATTTCAATTTACCCACATTTTTTATCATAGTATCAGTGTAACTAATAATTTTATTTGTTGGTTTTTGAAATAAATTGATTTGAATAACTAGCTCACCATTACACCCATGCTCAAGTGAGAGCCAAGAAAAATCCAAGGGGAAGGCCAACCACATAATATCACCCCACATTCACATATGCAACCAGCCATTGCCATCCAATTCCAACAGCCACACCTGAGCAGAACAACACTTTTCTCACATACATTTCAACTTCGAACTGTGTATGGTGATGTCAAATAGACGTGGACATTTGTTATGCCTGTTAGAACAGGTTGCACACTATTGGGAGAAGAGTGAAGGCAAAGATGACTGCAAGCTTGGAGACAGCATGAGCCACTTCACTGCTGTTGGTGAATGGAATTGGGTATACATCTTTCAAGCCCAAAACAAGGGCTAGGAAGAAGATGCCCATTAGAGCAGAAGATATGACCCCCCCAATATTGAGAATTTGGCTGCTCTTGGTCTCCCTGCTCCAAGCTCATTAGAAATTCTCACAGTATAAATTACAGAAACATGATTCATACTTTGTTTGTGAGTAACGCTAGATCATTGCATCAATTGATAGGGGAGGTGAAATTTGATGGCAATGCTTGTTACCTGATTGCTGCATTGAATCCCAGGAAGATCATAATCTTCCAACTATTCAGATTTGTGCTGCAAATGGAATTATCCAATGAGAAGTTTGAGAATCAAAATACAACAGCTAGCGACGAGCCGTATCACCACACACAAGGGGAACATTCAAATGATCTTCAAATTACTTGATGTATACCATATGGATATTAAAGCGACAGCTACCTCTGCATTCTTGAGGCGACCAGCTAACACAACAAGGAGCATGTAGGACCAGAACTCCAGACTGCATCACAAATTTGTTATCTGAGTGAATAGTCTTAAATTGAAAAATATTCTTGCTAAAGTAAATGTTATACAGTCTTTTCTTTCCCAAGCATTGGGTCTTTTTAATGGCTTAAACTGTTAGAAAAAAGATGTTAACCATCTAAATTTTTTTCATGGTATTAAAACCAAATTAAATATATAATCAGCTCCACAATGTGCTAAAAGATATGTTTGACATATATTTTATATGATTCTAATTAGAACCAAGTTTAGTCATATCTGAATCATGTCCAATCTGCTTGCATTCTAACAAAAATGAGAAATTTGCATTACCACTTACCACATCATAATTGCGGATGCTACGGAGAGCCTAGCAAAAGCACCCAAGTCCTTGAAAGCCCCCCAGCTGAAACCACTCCAGGCCCCAGGGCAGTAGCCCATCACTATGTATCCAAACTGGCCAAGCACCACCACCCATCAGACAATGTTGAGGGAGGCGGCTGAGCCGGGAAGGCCCAGCCGGAGCTGCACTATCAACAGCCAACTAAGGAATACATGGAAGAGCAAGGCGGCGCCGGAGACCCAGGCCATGGCCATGACCTTGCTTTGTGCCTGCCGGAACTTCTGGAGGGAGAAATTGAAGCCATAGGCAAACAGCTGGGGGATCATGTATAGCGAAAACTTGCCGGCGTGGTCGGGGATATCTTTGTTCTAGCCGAATAGTGTTAAGATTGGGGTGGCGAAGATGTATGTCTGAAGGAGGAGGAGGGACATTGCGTTGAGATGACCCATGAACGTTGCATGTAAACTCCAAGCATGTGTGGTTGCTTTGCACCGTAGGCTTGGCCACATAGAGTCTCCACGGCACTGCCCATTCCTAGCTGCATGCATTAATAATACCAATTAATTAATTTAATCATAAAATTAAAATGTTTCTTTTGTTATTGAAAATCTCATAAGAGAATGCATTGTCCAGTAGATGACAGAAAAGTACTACACTACATTTGCTAATTCTTTGGTAGAATAAATATTTCCTCGCCTCATATAGTTTTATTGATTAATTAATTACTAATTAGGTGCAATTCAAGAAGCGATTTGATTAGTGTTGTGATTGTTTTAGAAATAATTAATTCTATATTTGTGGAGACTTGTATTTAAAAGTGTCTTTGGAGGAATGTTAGAATAAAAATTTATGTAATCTATATTTGCATTGCGCAGAAAATTAACTAGTTATAATCAAACAATTGAGTACAACATTAATACACATATAGTCATGTTTAGAGGCTTTTCTTTCCAAGTACATGTACATGGGCCTAAGATGCTGGACCCCAAATTAGGCCCAATTACCACTGCAGGGTATTGGAGTCTTGTTATTATAGAAGCCAAAATCTGATTACAACTTCCAAGAAATTAATTATAATTAACCTTTGTAATAGTGGCCAATGAGGAAAAAAGATTAAAATGTGAAAAATTAACAATAATAATGGTGGTATACATGCAGTTTTTGGGTAAGTGGGTGTTGCTTAAATGTATGGATTCTACATCTTCTTCACTTCTCTTCAAGCTTTTTGTAGAAGTGGCTGGTTATTTGATGAGAGTCAGAAAACCATGGAGGTAGAAAATTGGGTTTCATTTCGAAAATTTGGATTATAAAATCTGGCACAAAATTATTTTTACGTATATATTTATCGTTCGCAATTTAATCTCAATATATATATATATATATATATATATATATATGCAGTTTAGGTTAAACCGGTATTAGGTATATATACAATATAATATTTAAAACTATGATCTGTATTTGAGTAGTGCCATTTAATTCATAACAAGAACTATTATAATAAATTTTAAAAGTAACAAATAATATATTTTCCTTTGTATTTGTAAGTTATGTACATACCATGAGACCAAAATCTAGGCCAGCAATGTCCATGTTCTCGGTGGACACAGCGTACAGCTCCACAGTGGTGAGATGGCCGGCGAAGACCCGAGTGACGGGTCCAAGTGAGAACTGTCCGACGGCAGTGAAGATAGCAGGGCCGGCGAGTCGCCATAGGCGCCTGTTCTCCGCTGCCACCTCCACGACAAACTGCCGGCAGTTTGTGATCGGTTCAATGTCGGCTTCGGTGCAGTCGAGGAGTGTATGATACAGGGCTTCTCCGGCCATCATTACCATGCATATAATTTGGAGCTTTGCTACATTTAAACAGATCACTTGTTTGATGATCTTATAATTAAGTATACATAAATAAGTTCAATATAAGTAAACATCTATAAGTTCAATTCCTATTAATGTTGAATTACTTATTATTAATTGGACGAGAAGCTCGTGGGGCTATGCATGACACGTACGAGATATATGTACTGCTAAATTTTTAACCCATCTAATTATAATATAAATAATCAAATTAATTTTCAATAATCTAGGCTCTAGCCCATGGTGTATAATTTATTCTAGACGGATACTTCCAATTTGGAGTTGGTTCTAATATCATTTATAATAAACTTGGCTAGTTACAACATGATGGTCAAGATCATCCCGGGACTATTTATATGTGAGCAAAATTTAGATAAATAAGTCAACCTTTGTTAATTAGCTGATTATCAGTGAATGCTTATCTCAAAAGGCGAGTTAACTTGTGAATTTTAGTGACTCGACTCGACTCACTCAAATCGTTAAATACTATCAGTAGAATTGGTTGGTCTCGACAACGTGATTCACTCCATTAGATTAGATTTTGAAGTAGATATAAGTTGTTGCTGACTCAAATTAACTCATCTCGTCTGGACTCGGACGATGAATTAAATCTTCTAAAGATTAGCAGTGCAAAGCTAGTAAGTAGAAAAATGCTTTTCAGCGACTGCCAATTTGCGACAGATGTTACGGTTACTAGCTAGCATTTGTGGTCGTTGAAGACTATTTTTCACTGAACTCAATTCACCTTAATTAACAGTGTTATTTACCTTTTCTTTAGATGATACCATTAATCTATGCAGCTTGTTCTAGCCTTAAATATTATCAGAACCTCATCCATCTCTTTGATGAAGTTGAAAGTGAATGATTGAAATTAGTCCTATTGTTATATCACTTTCAAAATGATGGTAGTCATATTCACATCTCATGTATATATATATATATATATATATATATATATATAATCAATTATATATGATCAAGCCTCTCGTGCATGCAGTCAATATCTTGATCATTGTACTTAGATTGGCTACGGCATCTTTGATGATTTGAATGGGCATGGGAGCTTGATGCCTCACCTAATTCTTTTATGAATAATATCACTCTTTAAAGGGTATCAAATAATTTGTATGCATGCTATTATATATGTTTTATTTTGCTTGTGATATTAGTATATGTCGGACTGATGTAAGTAAAGTGAAGAAGTTTCAATGCATGAAGGATGGATATATAATTTCAGCACATTATTACTATAATAATTTGTTCCAACTTTGACAAGAAATATTGGATAGCTAATTCATGTGCTAGTTACCAAACTGTTTGCATGCATAAACTGTTACTCTTACACCCTGACTTTGATAGATGGACATAATTATATGTCTTATTTACTTAGCGCATAAACTATTTTAGCATGTGTTTAGTAGGTGTAATGGTTTACTAAACAAGCTCTAAATAGTTTTAACTTGTTTAATTAATGGAGAATATGCTTATTCATACAGTATAGGTAAACAATTTGTATCATGTTTGTCTTCGCGCAAAACTGAAAAATATACTTCTTGGAGAGTTTTATGGTAATTAAATATGAAATATTGTTGTCGGTTGTTGATAATCATATTGATTACTACATCTAAAATCTTAGTTTTTTAATTAAATAATTAACTATAAAAAATTTTATAAACAATATATGGACAAGTCTTTTTCTTGTGAACGCTTCTTGATCTGGAGATGTGTTTTGAAAATGAAAGGAGTTCTACAAGGATATGGCAACCACCCTCAAATGGGGACAGCATTTTCCCTGGTTATCCTTTTCAAATGATCTAATAAAAGGGATGACCCACAATAGATAGACTTCTGTATTGAGAGTAAGTTAAGAGAATGTAGATGGGGCAATTTGATAAAACCAAACAATGCAAATAAATGAATGGGGATAGGAAGAAAAAGGGTACTAAGTACTGTCAAGAAAAAGGTCACATCTATTTGAGAAGAGAAGAGATGTGAGAGAAAGAGGACTTTGGGGACTTGCCACCGAACCCTGTTGTCACCTTTGAATGCAAGAGACACATTGAACGGTGATCACTCAATTATCAGGAAAGGGGAGAGCAAGTGCATCATATATTGATCTTCCTGTTTGAACTCTTTTATGAGATAGGGTGTGACCCGGCAACGATAGAATTCTACGTTGCATTTTTGCATGACATGGTATCCAATACCATGCATCTTCACAATGAAATATATCGTGAGAATATTGGTGGTTCTCACCGATGTTCCTTCGTATATATAAATCTTAACTAAGCTGTGACAAATCTAAACTTGCTTCCATGTTCATCACTTGCTACAATTCATGAGTTCATTAGTTGAACATATATAAGAAATTTTTTTATGCATACATTTGCCAAATACCATCTTAATTAGTCAATTATCCAAACGAGATAAAGAAGAAGCTCAGAACATCCAAAGCAATATATTTTATATTTGCATGGTCCATTTGTCATTACTTCATTCATTCACTAGCCCTAACCAAGACTAATAGTGTCTTCAAACCTTGTACTTTACATGACTTCAAGTCAAATATGCCCAAATAAAGTTTCTTTTGATGCATTCTGTCTCCATTCATCTTCTGAGCAGCATATACAATACACCTAGTTCACAAGTATTCATATATAGGGCCACAATGCCCAACAATAAAGCTTGGTTCCTCTCCCTACATGACCAGCTCATTGAACTATTGTGGATCAAACGAAGTCCCATCATGAACTCAGTGATTCCATCCATTCTCTTCTTAATTGTTTGAGTAATGGGTAATGAGAAAAATCCAAAATCATGACTGTGTTTAAATAGCATCATGACTCTATGAGTAACCTCGTGAGACAACTCTTCTGTTTTTTTCTTGTGGTTTTTTCCAGGCCGGAGGCAAGTCTATTTGAGGGGCAGATTCATGGTCACAATCACATCAGTTTTGACCCCAGCCGTTTGCATGAAAATCAAAATGATTAAGAAAAAACAAAAGAGCTCAAACTTTTGGTCCACACCAAACAAGTATGGGTGGTGATGTACACATTATCAAAATCAAGAACCCAAGGACAGTTGCCAGCTTGAACTGGACCCAAGATACAATGATCTGTGAATGTAGATTCTTGATGAACATGTACTACTTCACTTCTAAAGTGGGGCCAATATACCAATGGATCCCAGTTGTCTCACAACAACCAATGAAAAAGACCATAAGCAGCCAAAAAAATTGGACCAGGGAAGAAAAGTAACAGAATCAAGTCAGAGCTTGGAGGCCTCAAAGTTTGATGTTTGCTTTTAAATCTGTCATTCTATTTGAGCTTCCTCCATGTATGTAGCAATTCCGAGGTCATGATACTAATTGGAATAAAGGGCATGTAAAGCCTAAGTTGTTGTATGAGTTGGAATTAAAGAAATCTACGAGCTGATTAAAGAAAGTTTGTTGAATATGACTTAAGGTGGCCATTGATCATCTCCTAACCTCAAACTTAGTGGGGAAAGACTCATTGTTATAAGGGACTAAAAGGGACCTTACAAGAAAAGGTTTTGAAAAATTAGTGAATAAAATTTGGTACTAAGTAATTAGCATTTCAAGTAGAAGATGTCTTAATACTCTGCATGATATAGATTTGTTTTTTAAGGTAGGCGAGGCTTCTTGAGGTTGAGGTCAAGTAGATAATAGAATGCGGAGCACACAATATGGCTCTATTATATCTTGGAAATTTTTTCATGAGCGCGGGTCCCATAATTTGCCAAAAAATTTCCCGCCCGTCGTTCCCGCGCCCCGTCGCTTCCCGCCCGCCATTCCCGCACCCCTTCCCGCTGCTCATCGATTCTATAAAGAGGGCCCGCCACCGACCCGTCCAACCCATCCTCCGCTGCCCCCCACCCCGCCGTCCCCGCCCCTGCCCCCCCTTTCCTTCCCTCCCCTGTTCTCACAAAACTTGCCGGCCTTGCCCCCGCCCCGCCGCCGCGGGCGCCCCTGTGCCCGCCCCGGCTCAGGCCCCTGCCCCCCCTGTCGCCGCCCTCCGGCCCCCATGCCGTGCCCCGCATCCCGCCCCTGCCAACCCTCTGTCCCCTATCTCCCCACCCCTTGTCGCACCCTGCTCCCGCCCCCGCCGCCATCTGCCGCCTGCTGCCCCCCACCGGTCCAGGCCCCCTGCCCTCCCCTCGCCGTCCCCCGGCCCCCACGCTCTGCCTCGCCTCCCGCCCCCTGCCGTCCCTCCCTCCCCTCCCTCCCCACCCAGCCCCTCGCTCCCCCGCGCCCAAGCCACCGCAACACGCCCCCACCCCCCTCGCACCCGCCACCCCACCCCCCCCGCCCATGGCTGGCAGTCACCGGCGGTGAGGTGGCGCCGAAAACAGAGGGGGGGGAGAAACAGGGGAGGGTAATATGGAGAAACAGGGGAGAGTAAAGTTTTTATTACGATTTTACCCTCCCCTGTTCCCCCTCTCTCTCTCGCCGCGCCACCCCACCGCCGGCCACCCGCAGGAGGGGGGGGGCTGTGGCGGCCGACGAGGGCAGGGGCAGGTGCGGCTGCCGGACGGGGGCATGGGCTGCCCGACGGGCGGGGGCTGGGGCAGCAAGCAGGGGTGGGGGTGGGGGCAGGGGCAGCGGCGGCGGGCAGGGGCCGACGGCGGCCGAGGGGGCGGCGACGGGAGGCTGAAAGTGGGGGGGAGAGGGGGATTGTGAAGGTTGATTGTGGACCGTTGGATTAAATCCAACGGTCCACAATAGGCAACACACTGGTCCACAATAGGCAACACACTGTAGCGCTGTTATACATATATATATATATATATATAGTTGTATAGCAATGTAAGTTGACTTAACAACTTTCTAAATAAAAACTCCAAACTCTAATATTTGTTCATTGTTTTAATGTTTAAGCGTAGTTCAAGTTCATTGATTCCTTCTTTAAAGTTAACTCTTCCAAAGATGGAAGAGTCTACAAACAACTTTTTAAAATTATTTTGAAAATTTAATTACAGTTTATTTTCTCTCGTTCGTGTGATGAAAACAAGTAAAATTTTCCCCGTAGGCTTAACTATCAGCCTGGTTGGTTCACTATACATATGTTTGTACTAATGATATTTTCTAGTGATAATTATTAAAAATTACAATCAATTTTTTATAAACCACTTAGTACAGAAAAATAAACCAACAGTTGGAAAAAAAATCTACAACATAAAAAAAGCATGTAAAAAACATTTAATATTTTTTTTAAAGAAACATTTTTCAGTTTTCTTTCCCCTAAGCTTGAGTCCACGTTCTTTAATCTCTGTTGTCGTGAAGTGAGTGGAGCCCCTGCCCCTGAGTCCTGACCACCTTCTTGGCTGGCATTGAGCTCTCCTTGCTCTCTGCACTTCTTCCATGGCTTGTCCTCACCTCCCCCTATCCCTTCCCCTCTCTCTACCTCCCCATGACACAAGCCAGCTCTTTCACATCTGGGTTTTCTCCCCTATATAGTAATAACTCCATCTTCCCTGCTTTGAGGTGTGTGGGAAAAAACAAGCAAAAAACTTGAGTGCCCATCAGATCTGCAGCCTCCCTACTTGCTTCTTGTGTTGGAAAGGTGAGATCTTTGCGCGGTGTGGGTGCGGAGATGATGGTTTTCTGCGCTTTGTGCTTTACTTTGGTTTTTTTTCATGTATATTTGTCCTTATCGGTGATGAACGTTGAATGTAATTTTTGTGTTTTACTTTGTTGTGTGAGCTGCTTGCTGCATAGTTGGATGCTTCTTATTGGTGGATCCTGGTTGTTCATGATAGTAGCTTTCCTTATCTGTTGACGAGGCTGTTGGTGTTCAATTGTTTCTAATTGGAGTGTTTTCTTAGTTCTCATGTGAAAGGTGTGATTGAACTTGTCATGTTTCCTTGGTTTTGTTGTAGTCATGGTTACGTTTCTCGTGTTACTTAGTGTGTGTGTGTGTGTGTGTGTGTGTTTATAATTGCTTGTTAATGTTAGTCATGTGATTTGTCACATTAATGTTTCAATATTTCATCTTTGGTAGATGATACTGTTCTTTAGCTAATCCTGCATCCGGATCTGATTACCTCGGATGCAAGTGTAGTACCTAACTGACATTTGTTTTTTACTGCTTAGATTGAGTTGAGGGGAAGAGAAGAAGAAGCCTTGCTTGCTTTTTCTAGTTCGTAATTGTGCTTCAGTTATCAGCTCTTATTTTGCATTTAGTTATTCGAACTTCGGCAAAAATAGCTCTGTTTGACTTCTATTGATAATGTGGAATGAATGGTGGCTTGCTTTGCTGAAATGAGGGATGTTAGCGGCGTTGATGAACTTTCTGAGGGCCTGTTGGCGTCCATCATCAGATCGGTATGCTCGAACGGGCTCAGATGTTGTAGGCAGGCAAGATGGCCTTCTTTGGTACAAAGACACTGGGCAGCACTTGAATGGAGACTTCTCGATGGCAGTTGTACAGGCAAATTGTCTGCTTGAAGATCAAAGCCAAATTGAATCAGGGCCATTAAGCTCCGTGGATGGTGGACCTTGTGGTACATTTGTTGGAGTCTACGATGGGCATGGTGGGCCTGAGACTTCACGGTACATCAACCAACATTTATTCCACCATCTTAAGAGTAAGATTTTTCAATCTTGAACCTGAAGCATTTTGGATGACAACCTTTTTC
The DNA here is from genome assembly GCA_033002965.1 of Piper betle. Classification (NCBI taxonomy): domain Eukaryota; kingdom Viridiplantae; phylum Streptophyta; class Magnoliopsida; order Piperales; family Piperaceae; genus Piper; species Piper betle. Next base: position 66,301 of record JAURVB010014338.1, on the reverse strand, counting down.
TTGTACTTCAGTGTTTTATAAATTAGGTGCTATTTTTTTCATTCGATTTTCTCTTTTCTATACTGTGTTACTGGTTTGTACATTTTGATGATTGGTGGTGTATGCGGTGTTCTACCGAAATTCTTTTTTAGTTTCTCGTAGCCTGACTATGACACTTAGAAAGGGAGCTTTGGAAGGAAAACTGCCTCTAGCTAGTTGTTGAATGGGAGCCCTAAGAAATGCATTGATTGAAACTGGAAATTCTGTAGAGGTGGCAAATAGTTCCTTCTTGTGTTCTTGAAACTTTTTTTAAAGGGTTTAAAAGCTACTTCTACCTCGCTTCAAGGTTCACTTCAAACTCGCTGTAGCTTTAAAGTGAGTTTAGAAAGTTCGTTAGGTTTAGAAATTGTTAGGTGTGATATATTTAATTGTAGTGAACAGGCTCTGAGTTGGTTAATGTCTTCAAGTCATTAGTTTTGTTATATTTTTTCACTTCCCTTGTTATTCTCAGTTTCCATCGTAGTTTTTTTCACCTTTTGTTAAATTATTCTCTCTTGATTATTCTGGTTTCTCAAAGAAATAATTAATCATAAAGAATTATTGATCAGTTTCAGTGATTTGTATATATGTAATGTGGTATGCTTCATTAATAAGAGGTTACAAAACCTGTTAGAGACGGGTCAGTGATACATAGTGGATGGTAATTTATCTGAAAGAGATGCTCACAAATTATGATGTAATTGTTTACATTACAGGATTTACGTCAGAACAGCAGAGTATGTCGGCGGATGTGATAAGAAAAGCATTTCAAGCCACCGAAGATGGTTTTGTATCTGTTGTCAGCAAACAATGGCCTACAAAGCCTCAGATCGCAGCTGTAGGATCATGTTGTCTGGTTGGTGTAGTATGCTGTGGGACATTGTATGTTGCTAATGCTGGTGACTCACGTGCTGTATTGGGGAGATTGGTAAAGGCTACAGGGGAAGTTCTTGCTATACAGTTATCAGCAGAACATAATGCCGGGATTGAGTCTGTGAGGCAGGAACTGCGTTCTTTGCACCCTGATGATTCTCAGATAGTGGTTTTGAAACATAACGTTTGGCGTGTAAAGGGGCTGATACAGGTATTATTTATAAATAGGCAAGATGTCGCGCCCTGTGCGACTTGTGTAACATAAAAATTTTAATTTTATTCGTAAACTCTCGTTAAATAATGAGATAAAATATAATAATTTAATATCTTAGATATAAATTATGATTGACTTTAAACATATATCCTAATTGAATGAGAAGATAAATTATAATAATTTGATTATTTTATTTTATTTTATTTCAAGGCAAGTAGACTGAATTTTATTAGTATGAAGTTAGAAATTAAGGTTTGCCAGGTTTGAACCGGTGACCCTCTACAATGAGAGGTATTTTTATTATTATATTTTTTATAGGAAGTTAGAAATTGAGGTTAGTCGGATTCGAACCCGCGACCATTCACATCGAGAAGTATTTTTATTATTTTTATTGTATTTTGATTAGTTAAATCTCATACTTTTAATTTTAGGCTACTATCGAGTTCTCTTTTTATTAATAAGAGTAAATTATACTACTCTTCTCATAAAAAAAATGTTTATGAATTTTGAACAATATCTAACCTGCTTGAATTACACATCACTCATCACAGCTGTTCTGCTTGATCATTTTTTAGCTGATAATCGATATTTTTTAGTTAATATTTGGTTGAGTATCCTGCGTGTTATGAAATTTATTGATACCAAGTATGTCAATTACCCATTGGAATTAAGCTATGTGCCGTTGTATGTTTAGTAGTAGAAGAATATGTTTCAGTTTATATGATATTTTCACTTAATCTAGATAAAATCTTGTAATTTTTTTGCTGCTGAATGTTTAGTGGTTCTGTTTTGTTTTTTTGAATCTTAATCCACCTTGATTGATTAAAATTTTCAATTTATTAAGTTAAAATGAATAATATGCAAAATGGCCATGTTGTAGATTGTTGTTCTATCAAATCATCTTAAGTTCAAGGGCCATTAAACTTGTAGGGGAAATGGTAAAAAATGGCATGTATTGACCAAGGAGAAATTGTTACATAAACTGTACCGACTATATTTGCCATTTTAGTTTTTTAGTGTGTCACTTAAATTGTGTTATGTAGAGTGTGCTTAGTAGTGCTTGCACGCGAGAAGGAGTCTTTTTTTACTTTTTTCACAATACGGTCTCAGCTTTTTAAAAATTTGAGTGTTGGTTTGAAGTTTTGAATGATCTTTACAGCATGATCTTTCTTCAAATGTCGAGAATTGATATTGATAATTTAAGAATGCTTGCTCCAACAAGTTGAAAGATTTGCTTTCATAGCATATAAGAAGTCAAATCTGTGCTTAAGGTCTTACCTCCCTGCAAGATTTGGATGTTATTAGCATACTGTTATGTTCGCTTCAGGATCAATGATCCTTTTCGTTCAGTTGGAGTTTTGGTTTTTTCTAACTACTGAATCCTTTCAAATAACCGTTGTGTATTTTCAGGTATCAAGATCCATTGGTGATGTATACTTGAAGAAACCTGAGTTTAATCGTGAACCATTGTATGTTAAATTTCGTCTCCGTGAACCTTTCCAAAGGCCATTACTCAGTGCTGAACCATCAGTCACAGTGCAACCAATTGAGCCTCACGATCAGTTTCTTATTTTTGCATCTGATGGGCTCTGGGAACATCTTAGCAATCAGGAAGCTGTTGACATTGTTCACAGACATCCTCACAGTGTAAGTTTTTTGCTAACAATTATAGAGATATATTCAACAAAGTTATTCCATTAATAATTTTTGAACTCTATATACTTTATTTGAAGTCAACAGAGCTCCACTATTAAAAGCAAAAAGTATAGTAGGAAAACTTACCAAAGACCTTTTGATTAGCTGCTAAAATAATCTAAGTGCTGCTAAAATCAGTGGCTGATAACCTAATTTGGTGAGCAACTTTTTTTTAATGTGAAAAATAAAAATAAACTTTTGACACCCCTAAGCTATTTATGGTTGTTAATAAGTGCATTAACTACTTCAAGTATTGACTAATTAGAACTGTTCCACTTGAAGATATTACAACTTACTTCATATGGAAGAGTGAAACTATGTGCATTTGGACAACCATTTATGTAGGGATGCGCTCGTAGACTCGTGAAGGCTGCATTGCAGGAAGCCGCCAAGAAAAGAGAGATGAGGTACTCCGACTTGAAAAAGATCGATCGTGGCGTCCGACGCCATTTTCATGATGACATTACAGTTATTGTTGTTTTCCTGGATTCCAATCTTGTGAGTAGATATACCTCAACAAAAGGGCTGATCTTATCCCTCAAAGGGGGTGGAGTCAACCTACCTGCAAACTTCCTTGCTCCCTGCGCTACGCCTACGAGTTTAAATGCCTCGTGATTGTGGACGATGAAGGTGATTTTTATTTAGTGAATCTATCGATGAAAGATCAACTTGAAGCCTCGGTGTTCTTTGGTATACACGGTTATATTGGTCTCGAGTAATGGCTTTAGGTTAAAAAGGCGTCATTATGGAGATAAGCACCTCATGTTTTAGTTACTTGGAGCACCATTAGGTTAAAAGGCGCAGTCATTCGGTTCTTGGGTCATCTGCGTTTGATCATCACTTTAATTCATTTTAATCTGGTGAAAGCTTATTTTCAATTTGCCTCTGTATATTGATTGGAGTTTTCCCTGCTGTTCACTTGATTCCTATCTATTGCCTTCAGTTTGTTGTAAGTGAAGCAGGTTTTAGAAAAATATGATCACTGGATTGAAGCAAAATTCTTCACCAATTTATGGTTGCTCTATTTCATACTTACTGCATTTTTGCATGGAGAATTTTTGACGAATAACCATTAGCAAAAAATTTGAACAATAATCTATCTTAATATATAATAGCAGGACAACTTTTCCAATTTTTGATGAGAGTTCACCAGATGTCACAATACTATTAGTTGATAGAATAAGTCTAATTTGGGGTCCCATTTGAGATTTTAATATTAAACTAACATAAATTCTAAATCCTCCTATTTAAAGTTGCTTCTTAATAACAATATATTATTGGTTAAGGAGTATTAATATTAATAAAACCTTTTATTTATTGCATGAATGGGCCCAATTTGGAGTCCCAATTGAAATTTCAATATTGAATTAACATGAATTCTAAATCCTCCCTACTTAAAGGAACTTCTTAATAACAAAATATTATCTGTTATTAAAGAAGTCTTAATAACAGATACTATTTATATAACACTCAAATTTATTCAGCTTCCAAATAGCACCAAATGGCAAAATATAATTAGTTGTTACCATGACATTAAAAAAAAAAGGATCTATCTTCATAGAGACTCCATGGTTAAATTAACATGAATTCTAAATCCTCCTACTTAAAGTGGCTTCTTAATAACAAAATACTATTAGTTATTAAAGAAGTATTAACAACCAAAACTATCCATTGGTTGTTAGAATGGATCCAATTTGGGGTCTCATTTGAGATTCCAATATTAAATTAACATAATTCTAAATCTTCCCCACTTAAAGTGACTTCTTAAAAATAAAATATTCTTTGTTATTAAATAAGTATTAATAACAAAATCTATCCATACATACTTAAATAACTTCTTAAAGTGACTTTTATATTCAAAATCTGATCAGCTTCCAAATAGCACCAAATGACAAAATATAATAAGTTGTTAATGTGGGATTAAAAAAATCAATGGATCTAGCTTCAAATTCTATCTTAATATTAATAATATTAATATAAAATTAATAGGATAAAATATAATTAGTTGTTGAAGTGGTGGTACCAAATAACAAAATCTAATTAGTTGTTAAAGTGGTATTAATAACAACTTATACATTTCATGTATTAGAAACTGAAATGTCATCTTGTATTAAAAAACCATGCATGCAGAGGCTATGCATTAAAAAATTATGGACTCAAAGTTTACATATAAATACATGTCTGTAAAATGTTTGGAAGTTTAGAGAAATTCAAATCCTGAGAAGAATTGGAGGAGTTCACCATTGATCAAAGGGTATAAAATTAAAAGTCTCTATTAATATACATTCTATATTAAGATGTATATATTCATTACTTTTTCAATTTTATTTTTTTAATGATTGTTTTTAATCATATAATTTTTTCTTCCTGTATGCCAAAATATATACATAACATTTTCCACCTTATTTTTTTGACTTATCATGAGATTTGAACAAAGTTGAGTGTCAACATCAATGGGTAATCTTTATAATGACCTTATTTTGATAATGACAAACTTGTAAACATAATTAGTCTTCTATTTCTATAATGCCTTTAGTTATTAATAAGAGATATGCATTTATTACTTAGCTTACTTTTTCAATATTAATTTATTTATATTCTAAATTATTATGTATATATATATGATTTGATTTATATTAATTGATCATTTTTAGGTGAAGGCTACCAAAATTTTGATGAATTAGTTATCAATGGAGGATATTGAAATATCAAAGCTCATGCCTTGCAAATTTGGGAGGGAACCCATTTAAAAAATAAAATTAATTAATCAACATGGTTCATATTGATGTGAATAAGTGGAAAATATTAAAATTACTCTACTTGGAGCTAATAGGACTACAATTGAAAGATATAACACTCATCGAGATAGATGATATCCTTCGACAAAATGATCAAAATTTTGGATGATTTTTCAGGATTGACGTTGTTAGAAAATTCTATAAATCTTTAATTGGATAATAGATTGATAATGGAGGAGTTAAATTACTGACAAGTTTCCGAATTAGCATATGAATACTTAGAAATTGGATTGAATGAGGAACAAAAAAATTGTCCATGATTACATATTAAATTCCATATACTTGAACAATGGTGAATTAATATTTATAAATGGATATGGAGGCATAAGAAAAACAAATATATGACAAACAATATTAACAAAAGTGATAAGTGAAGGAAAAATAGCAATGCCTGTCACAACATCTTGGATTGCAACCTTACTTCTACCCGGTGGTAGAATAGCTCACTCCAGATTTCGTTTACCGTGGGATATCCCCGGTCAATCTACATGCAACATTAAATAAGGGAGCAAAATTGCTAGTTTACTACAAAAACATCACTTATTATTTGAGACAAAGTTGTTATGACAAACAAACACTGTTTTGAACCTTAGATATGACACTAAAGGGCATTGCAAAATAAAAATATCTCAAACTTACCTTGTAGGAATGACAATGTTATTAGGTGGTATTTTCGACAAATACTGCATGTAGATCAAAAATAATAAACTCTTCTATTATGAGCTCTTATCTATAACAATGTTTCAAAGCCTTCTATCTTAGAAACAATATGAGGCTACAAATACAAAATGATAGATTGACTGCAAGATGTAAATTGGAAGCATTTGACAAATGAATACTGAAAATATGTGATGGAACAAATAGTATGCCAAATGATGATACCTCCACCCGAATACCTGAAAATTTTATTCTTCAACTTACCTTAAATGATCTACAAGATATGGTCAAAGAATATACCCAAATATTAATTCACATTTACATGATATTGATTATTTTACCAAAAGAGTAATACTTTCAACAAAAAATGAAACAACATATGATATCAACAATTATATATTGGACGTTATTGAAGGTAATGAAGTGATCTACTACATTTATGATTCAATATTAAAATTGAATGTGACATTTTAGACCAGGTTATATTATATCCCACGAAGTATTTAAAAACTTTGAAATTTAAAGGATTACTAAACCATGAATTACTTTTAAAAATTGGTATTTTGGTGATGCTACTACGAAATTTAAACCTATCTATAGGTTTATACAATGGTAAATGAATGATGATCACATGCTTAGGAAAATGGACAATAAAAGCCAAGATTATAACCAACAACAATATTAAAGAGAAGCATCTCATACTTAGAATTATACCATCGCCTATTGGGAAAACATGACCTTTTACGTTAAAGAAGAAATAATTTCCATTAACATTATATTTTGCAATCATCTAAACAAAAATCAAGGACAATCACTAGAGGTTTATTTAAAATAGTTAGTATTCTCACATGATCAATTGTGAAAATCTCAAGAGTAACAACCTAAAGGCTTAAAGATTGTCGCTGAAGATAAAGAACCAAACGGAGCTTACAAGCCACAAATATTGTCTATATAGAAATATTCGAAGATATGTAAGCTAATCCCACTATTCATCAACCTTTTTTTATTACTACTTATCTCTTTACTTCAAATTACAATTATGGTTATATTTAAAAATGTACACACAATCAACAAAACTATCTTACAAATTTATTTTATTTTAGGTAAACTTTGGCATATATCATCACAAGCATAAGGCATGAAATTAATTAGGCCTTTTTGAATTTGAATCGCTTTTTAGCTAGGGGCATATAAATGGTGAAATATGTAGCTAAGGCTTAGAGACACTTGATTCCATAGCCTTTTTCTTAGAAGTAAAAGAGCTTGATATAAGTTATCTAATAAACACTGCTGTTCACAGGATAAATTATATTTTGAAATAAAGGACAAGTTAGAAGGGATAAACTTCTTAATAAGGATATCACCACACTTACATTTTTCCTTGAAATCAGAAAATAATTCCTTAGTTTTCGGATCATGGATCCTAAACTTTGGTAATTTTTTCCCAATATCTTTTTTAGAGAGGAAGCTCCCTTTTTATCAAGATGCTGCAAAATAGCCAATGAGGGAGATATTGAGATTGAACCTTTTCAGGCCAATCAATTCTCAAAAATTTCGGATAAACCAGAAGGTATTGATTGAGGTCTGGAAGATGAAGTCATAGCTTTCTTCTTTCTATTCCTCGAATGTTATGATACCACATTTAGCCATGTGCTCAGAGGTGGTGAGATCTTGAATTGATTTCTTAGTATATTGCTGTGACAATTTCTAATCATTTGACGTTCCTGTCTTCAAACTTGAAGACTCTCCCTTCATTTTTTGATTTTGAGCCTTAAGCTCATTGAGCATCCACTCAATATTTTGTATCTTTTCATCCATGATCTGCAAAATCAATATTGCTGTTAAGATATCTTGAAAGTGTATCAGCTAAAATATTATCTGAACCTTTTATGTGTTCGATATTAACGTTAAAATTGCGAGATATAATATAATCTCTAAATTCTATCCACCTTCGTCTTCCAATTTTATTAGTGTTTAAGGTGTTATAAAATATTTTAAAACTTAGCAATCCGTTCTTAACGTAAACTTTTGCCCAAGAATGAATATCTCAAAAGCTTTCAGAGCATTGAGAACAACATCCACTTGAAAATTAGAACTAGATTCTGTCTTAGTTTTAGATTTTCCTGAAGCATACCTACAGGGTAATTCTTCAGTTTGTGAAGAATATTCATGTGGACAAACTAATAAAACAGCTCCCCAACTATCATGTGAGACATCTGTTTCGATAATTCGATATTCACTTGCTAAAGGAGGTCTCATAGGTTGAAGATTGGAAATCAATCTTTTAACCTCTAATACTAGTTTTTCATCTTGTTCATTGAATCCAGACTTACTGAAACCTTAGTATATAACGAACCAAGAATTTTGCCAATATTAGGAATAAAATTCCTAACATAATTGACATTGCAGAGAAATCTCTAAAGTTACTTCTTGTTACGAGTGTAATTGTCAGGAAATTCAAGAACTTTCTTAACAATATGATCTTGTAATTTTACACAATTCTTGTCTAACTCAAAGCCTAGAAAATGGATCCTATCTTTGAATAATTATAACTTTTTTTGCTTATGACAAGGTCATGAATTTTGAATTCATTACGGATAATCCTTAAATGAGATATGTGTTTTGACAAATGACTAAAACATCATCGATGTAAACAAGAACAAATGAATTATATCTTTTGAAAATATTATCCATTCATCTTTGAAATATTGTTTGAGTATTTTTTTAATCTGAAAGACATTATGAGCTATTCATAATGACCAAATGGAGTAGTAAATGTAGTCTAAGGTATTGAAGGTTCACTCATCTTAATTGGATGAAAACTAGATTTACAGTCAAATTTACTAAAGTACTTAGCATTTTGGATATGACTAAGGAGATAGTCGCGATCCGGGATGTTGTAAGTATCATCTGATGTGTTATCATTTAATCTTCTATAATCAATGACCATACGTGATTTGCCACGAAGGATTTTTGCATGATTCTTAACTATAAAATTTGGAGATTTATGGAGAAAATTACTAGGACGAATTAATCCTTTTTTAGTATTTTCTAAAAGAATATCTTTTAGCTGATGCCGTGTTGTTGAAGAACAGATAATTTCTTTAGTTCAAGCTCTAATTTCTTTTCTTCAACTTTCATTTTCTAAAGTTGAATGTTTGAATTATTAGAAAAATTTTCATCTTCAAGAAAATTTTCTTTTAATTCAAATTTTGCAAAGATAGGATCCGTTTTGGGTAAAGGACCACCACATCTTTTCTTTTGCATATAGAGTTTGATTTTTTCTTTACATTTTGATGGTACAAGGTTAAGCTTTCTAAGATAAGGTAGACAAAGCTTCCTTATAGCAGATATTGCATTTGAAACGTTGTTCAAGTATTGGGAACCATTGACATTTGACATTGTCATATATCTTAGATTCATCACTTGTATAATAAATCCTATTATGCTGACAAAGATCTTGATCTAGACTAACTCTTTTATCTATTAGATAAAATTGTGGCTAAGAATGTTGAATCAGAAGATAAATCTTCTGAGATAATTGAATAAACCAACACATCTAACAAATCTTCTTGAGTGACTTTAAATGGACAATTTGTTACAAAATGACCAGGTTTATTACAAGTAAAACATGTAGGATCTCCAAAATAAACTTTATTCATAGAGAACTTTCTAATATGTCTTTCTTTATTGAGGAAAAGTTGTTTAGTTTTAGATTTTCTAAGGCTATAACATTTACGATGTTGAAAATGTTGAGGAATCAACTGTTTCCTAAAATTTTTCTCTTCAGGATTGGCTGATAATCCAAATTGTTGAGGAACGAACACAGCTGAACAATAACTATATTCTCCTTTCAATTGTGTTTGAACATCTATTTGCATACACTTATCTTTCAAAACTTGAATGATAAAGAATATAAAAATATTGAGCATGTATTCATTTGCAAGATTTTCGACTTTGAAATAGGACAGAGATTGCTTTTCCCATATATCTTCAATTTCTCTACCAAGAGTACCGGGTAATTTTTAAAACAATCCTTCACAAATTTTTTTGTTGAAAGTGTTTCCAGAAATTACTGAGAAATAGAAATAATATTTGAGAAATGATTTTACATATTTCCATTCTTTAAGCATTATTTGCTAAAGAGCATATACCACATCTTTTTGAATATTCAGACTTCCTGCATTAGGATCTGAAGTTGTAATTAATTGACTAACCTTATTAGAAAAGTTATAAGGATTAGGTCCTTTAAGTTTCATTTCTAAAAATTCATTCGGAAATTGATACTTTTGGCTTCCCAAATAGTATTTGATGTTCCACTTAGACATGTTGCAAGTTCTCATTCAACCTTATAAATATGAACCAAACTTCTCCCTCTTCCACTCAACAAGCTTCAATTCCAATCAAATTGATTGCATTCCTTGTTAAAATTCTAAAAAATAAATTTCAATTGCAACAAAACTAAAATAAAATAAAAAATCTGCTCGCCAAAAATTTTAGCTTTAAACTTGATAGCAACTAATAATGAGTCAACAAAATCATCATTGCGAGTAATGCTAACATCTCACATATTAACAACAAATCAAATGAAATTCGATCGATCGATCGATCACATTTCCAACTAAGAACCAAAAAAATTGGCTTCAAAATCGATACCTGCGCCTCTGCGTCCGGATCGTCCCTGCAAGAGGCCATGATCGAGTTCTTCGCGCGGGGAATCTCCCCAAAGGAGGCGCCTTCGGTCACCCCCCAGCACCTCCCTCCCTCCCTTCCATCGTCCTCTCCGCCGGCGCCGGGTCGTCCGCCCTCGACACCGCCTCCCCCACCAGCTCCGCCATGGGCCGCGGCGGCGGTTGTGGTGGGAGAGGGCGGCAGCGGGCCCGACGGCGACTCTTGCGGGCTGCGGCGGCCATTTCGGAGGTTCGGTTTTTTTTTGACTCGGGTGGCCCATGGAAGAAAAAAAAATCTTCGGTTCGATTGGGGTGCGGAGCCCACGCGTAGAGCTCGGGACCACCGACATGTGTCTGCAAAATCTTATTATTAAATTGTAAGTGCATGCCTGCGTGTATTGCGCTTATTATTAAGTCTATAATTTAAATATATTTCATCATAAATATAAGTATTTTTTATATCTTGGTTAACTTAAAAATTTTACTTTTGGAATTTTAACTAATAAATTAAATTGATATAAGAGATATATAATAAATTTAAATAATAAATAATAAAAGACATGCTGCGATGAACAAAGATAAATTTTTGTTTGGGCGCGGGATCGTCCGCCCCCTCGAATCAGTTCCTTAGTGGGTGATTCGATTTTAAAGGTTCGGTGGGACTGAGGTGCGATGGAAATAGAAGATATTACATACACATGAAATGACGCGCAAGAAATTTTTTACGTGGTCCCTTAGGGTTCAACTTGAATCCCTTAGTCAGTCCACGGTGAGATTAGTACTCACAATCCACTATTTCTCCTTTGATTTTTACAAGTTACATAAAACAATGAATTTTTGCCGCCGGTAAATCAATTCGCCTGAGATCTTTGACTCCAATGCCATTGTTTGTCTTTTTACTTTTTAAATCTTTACAATAATCCCACAACTACGTTCGGAGCGTCCAAAAATAGTGGGGTAGCAAGTTTAGGCTCAATCCAAGATCTATAATGCCTTCAAATTATTTTGGAACAATAATACACTAAACCGGGCCGTTTTGGGTTGGTTTAAACCAAATAAATACTAGACCGGACCGGATGGCGTGCGCAAGCTGTCTTTTCTTTATGCGTACGCCAGCCTGCTTGTGGTATATGGTGCGCCAACTTGAATCTGGGTCACAGGGCGGGTCTTGGACACGATCACGGGTCCGGGTCTGTTCGCGGGTCTAGCAATTCATGGGGCAGATGGTCTGATCACGGACCTGGCAGGAAAGCGGACTCGGTCAGAGGTAAACGGGCACGACAGACCCGCTTACAGGGTGACGCGGCGGCGCTTTTGGGACTCTGACGTCGTCTTTTCCGGCGACTGAAGGTGGTGGAGATTGCCCAGAACTGTAGATCTCAGAATGGTGAAGGTCTTGGCGGTGGTCCGACAGTCAGTGGCGGCTCCGGTCGGTCGGTCGGATGCCGGAAAGCTAGACACTTTTGTGCACTTTTGTGCTATGCTGCTCCAATCGGTCACTTCTCAATTTTTTTCCGGCGACCTCAACGACGAACTCCGGCGGCTCTCGGATAGGGCTTGTAGATCACTTCTCCATCTTCACTCGATCGCAACGGAAGGTCTGGGAACGATCGGCGCTGATCGAAAAACCGCCGCGAAATCAGCTCTCCGCGACTATTTCCGCTCTATTTTCTGCTTTTCCTCTGGTCGGATGGGTCTCTTCCTGGCTTTTCTCCGGTGACTGCAATGGCGAACACCGGCGAAGATCACTTTGGGTTTGTAAAATACTCCTCCTTTTTCATTTTTGGTCACCACTTTGGGGCCGGTAACTACCGGAGGTGGTCAGAAAATCGCCGCAAAATAATCTCTCCACGACTGTTTCTGCTCTGTTTTCTATTTTTCCTCTAGTCAGATGGGTCTCTTCCTGGCTTCCGGCGACTGCAATAGCGAACACCGGCGAAGCTCACTTTGGGTTTCGAGACCACTCCTCCGTCTTCACATTTCACTCCACGGTGGCGCTGGGAACGGCCGTCACTGGTCGAAAAAACCATCGAAATCTGCTCTTCGTTGCTTTGTTTTCCGCCTTCTCCCTCCCTTCTCTGGTGGGGTGCTTCGTGGCAATTTCCTAGCGATGACAGGAGTCTCCGGCGGCAAGTCCTTGAGGTGTTGTGTAGGGGGCACTTCAAGCTTCACGCCCGTGGTCTCGGATTGGTCCAATACGGCCAATGTTGTCCAAAAATTGGACGTTGAACCTTCAAAACAGAGATGCTATCTTCTTCTTCATTGCCGGTGGGTTTGGGCACAGCTTTGGCTGGCGGCTTGGCTTTGAGGGAAGTGAGGGAACACTGGGAATGGAGAGAGGTCTTGGACGGACATTGGCGTTGGAGACCTTGCTTCACCGGTCTTCTCCTCTTCTCACGGCAATGTCGACAACTTCATAGCAGAGTCTTTATTCCGCCATGTGCAACAGTAGCGACGTAGGTTTCATCTTCAAGGTTTGGCAATAAATAGAGATGGGTCACCTCCAGCACTATGGAAATGTTTCTCCTTAGCAATGCTTCACAGAAAAGATGGCGGTGTGGTTGGCCAGGGGTCGCCGGAGATAAATCTCTGGCGAGGGGCTCTTCCCCTGTTCTTTCTTCTATTTCTCTTCTTTTCAATGTACGAGCCCCCCTTTCCCAATACGTCAGGCTTTGTCTTTTATAGAGTTTTCCACGCTTCTTCTGTTTCGAGATTACGGGCGTGGGATTATAAACTGTCAGGATTTTTCACCCAAATTCTCTCCTTCAGTTTTGAATGACAGAGACTTTTTCTCTTGTAATCTTCTCTGGCAATTTTAGAATAGCATGGACCAATTCTTCAGAAATTATACACGTGGCCGGATAAATACGTGCAAACAATTTTCTTTTGTTATAATATAATAACAAGTTAGTTGCTCTTGCGATGTGTGATATTACGTGATATTTTACTATTTATCAGTTTTGTATTTGACTATTCTTATTGATTTAAAATTTTATATAAATTTTATTTAACTTAAATTACGCATGATCTATTTTAATATGAATATAAATTAAAAGATAATATTGTAGAATAATTTAGATCCTAATTAAAAGTTTTAATATGAATCTAATATTTTTGTGAAAAATCATTATATATATAATTTTAATTTTATCCTGCTATTATTATAAATAAAAGTAGAAAATATAAATCATCTAAAATCATATGTTATTCTTGAAAAACTTGTAACTCGATTCAAAGTTTTATACGAGCAACCCAGTGGGTTTAACTGTTAATTTAAGTTAAGTCAATTTGATGACCCTCGTGCTGAGTTGAGGCCAACTGTACGTCATGAGCAATGAGGGTCAAATGTTTCCGAATATATGATGATAATATCAGAAAAATAATAAAAAATGAGTTATCAGAATATATGACAGTATGCACTTATTTTTTTATATATTTGATCGTAAAATTAATTTTAGGTTGAATAACGCATTAGAACACTTTATAGAGGAGTTTGGGTGGGTTATTAGTTATAAAACATGTCATTTTGATGTTCTAATGTGTATAATATTTTATGGGATTTTTTTTCATATTTTAAAAGATTTTTTGAATTTATTAGGTGTTAGTTATTATTTTTGACTAAAGTCGGAGTTGAGTTAGCTTTTATATACGAGATTGCCACCAAACCCTCCCCCACCCCTACCGTTCCTTCCTTATCCCGATCGCCACCCCTATCCTCACCATCGATACCCCCTATAGTTGCTGCATAGCTGCGATCGATGTTGCTGACCACTGCCAAGTCATCGTCATGCCATCCCCAGCATTCCCAGCAGCTGCCTAGCCTCCACAATGCCTTGATGCCGCACCCTAGCGCTGAGCATTTAGGCACAGATTCACTATCATCCACGCCATTCGGCCATCGCCGTGCCACTGATGTCCTCCCCCTTCAACCTAAACCCTTTCCCGCCAGCTAGGGCCGCCGCCGAAGCTGGCCAAGGGCCAATTAGGCAAGTGACCAACCCCTGGCCGTCGGAGATCATCGCCACCACTGCCACACTCACTGCCACCACAATTGGGTCAAGCTTGCTGAGCTGGTGCCGACCGATAGCCTTGATCGCCTCGCTAGAAAAGTCACGGGAAGACCGTAAAAAACTGTCGAAAAATCATATTCACTGAAATTCACCGAATTTTTTGCCAAATTAGTCTAGTCGAACTTGATCGAACTTCAGACACCGTTGGGTGCAGATTTCGAGCCTTGAATCACTTGGCAAGCCCTAGTCGTCATCGATTGCTGATGACGCGAGGTATAATTAATTTCGACCTAATTACTTAAAAGTGGTAATTATTAGCACAATATGTTAGGATTCAAGTGATTGATGTGATAAATATTTTTATTGTGAATAAAGATGAATTGATTGATTTTAATTCTATTAAAATAAATGCTAAGGAACTAATTAAGTACAATGAGCATGAATTATTAATCAAATGCAACATACCCTAGAAAATATGATATGGATTGATATGTGCAATTGGATATGATGAGTGTTTTGATATGTGTGATATATGATGTGTAACTGCATCATAGCGGGTGTTAGTTTTTAGTTTTGATGTGTAGGTACGGAGTAGAAGGTCGTCGTCGAGGCGTGTGGACGCGATTGGAGCTTTTACCATGTTCGTTTAGGACTCGCTTCTGATTTGATTCTTTTACTCTATTGTGATTTGTTTTAACAGATAAGCGGACGTGCAGAGTGGTGGACTTATCGTATCCCACTCCACACGGATCATTTAGTCGCACTAATTTTCAAATTAATAACCTTCGAGGATGAGATCCCTCAAGTTTGTTTTTGAAAACTCAGATTCAAATCATGATGCCTTCAGACTTATTATATTATAATCCATACCTAGGCTTATGTACATGTAGTTTTATCAAGTTTTTAGTGAGATGTGAGACAAGGGAAAACTAACAACTGCACTATGCAAGTGGGTGTGTGACAATCGAAACGAGATTTAGATTAGTAAGAGGGTCATTCTATTTCCTAGGATCCTGACAACTCCACCCTTGAGTTTTTCAAACCTAGAGTAGTGTGGAGGTTAACGGGTACTACAATGTAGCGCACGTCTAGACTTGTAGTTTCAAAGGGTACTGAATTTATAAAAAAATTTCACTCATAATTAATTATTTTTTTTAACATACTATGGCAAGATGTCATATTATGCACGACTTATATTTATACTACAATAAATTTTAAAATTGTAGATAAATTATAATTGAATAATGAATTAGATTATAATAACCTAATATTTTTAATATATATTTTGATTGATGAATTCTAATTGATTGAGAAAACAAATTACAATATTTTTTTATTTTTATTTTTATTGTATTTTGATTGGTTAAAACTCTTATTTTTAATCACATACCAATATTAAATTCTCCTTTTATTATAATATATATATACACACACACTAGGCAAGATGTTACGTCATATGCAATATGTACTATATATAAATCTTAATTTTATACTTAAATTCTCGTTGAATAATGTAATAGAATATAATAATTTAATATCTTGGATGTAGATTTTACTTACATCTTAATTGAATAAAACTATAAACTATAATAATTTAATTTTTTTATTATATTTTTTTAATACAAGTAGATTGAATCTTCTTAATAGCAAGTTAGAAATTAAATTTATCTGAGTTCGAACTCATGATCATCTATAGTGAGAGTTATTATTATTGTTATTATTTTTATAAAATATTAAAAATTAAGGTTAGTTGGATTTGAACCCGCGACCTTTCGTGGTGGGAGGTAATTTTATTATTTTGTTTTTATTTTTATTAAATTTTAATTAATTAAATCTCCAAAGTTTGATCACAAGCTAATATTGAGTTTCCTTATTATTAATAAGAATATATAGATATATAAGAGTAGATTTCCCTACTTTGTAAGCGCATGCTATTTAATTTTATACTGTTTTATTTTATTTTTAAAACTTTGTTTATATTTTAAATAATGATGTTCTTACTTGTGTTAGAATTTAAGTTAACACTACATGAATTAAAGTTTTTATTAATATATTTCCATACATTGTCATGATTTCCTACATCTTTTATATTTTATTGTATTTAATTGAAAATTTTGTATATTCTTGCGCATTTCAGTCTATTAAAACTTGAGTATTTGTACTTAATTATTATCTTGTTTTTTTTACATTATGTACTAACCTCCTACCAAATCAGCTTAAAGTTACATGAAACTAAGTGGCTTCTTTCATTGCGGTATTAAGTGGGCCAGGTCTGATCTCAGCGGCCTTCTAAAGACAGGCCGCCCAGCCCGGCCCGCCCAGTCTTTATAGGAGGTCCCAACGTCTTGTTGGACCTGGCCTAACCTATTTTTACATTAATAATTTTTGCAATATTTTTATTTTAGCTCTTTTCGTTTTATGTATTATAAAGTAGTTGTATAAATATAAAATATTTTTATAATAATAAATAACTAGGCTATCCTAATCAAAGAATAGGTGTTCTGTCTAAGACAATTTTTATATCAGTAATGATTTCTTCCTACTTTTCCCTGTCATGAATTTAATCGGCTTGTTTATTTAGCAACCTAGATCATGCCTACATGATAATTTTTTTAGGCCAATCAAATTCAAGGTAGTGAAAAAATGAATAAAAAATGATAGTGTGCAAAGAATTTCCTTTTTATACGGAAATCTTTCATGCATTACCAAAATTTTCCTTACCTGGAGTTTGAATATTAGCCTAAAAAAATTATCGTATTGTATAATCTAATTAACCAATTAAACGAACCAATCAAGGATAAATAGAGAAACTTTTCGTGGTGCACTTAGCTTTAAGCATAGAGATTCTAAAAGAGCTACCTGATGCCTCGCGGGCCCAAGTGCACTAGGCCATAGTTAAATATAAAAAATAATAAATAGTTAAAAAATCTTATAATACAGCACCCAGCGTCGGCAAGCAACAAGCATGGTACAGATTAAAAAGTACTCTATTTTGGGAGTTCTATTTCGAATCTATTTAACAAAAGTAACAAAAATACTATTTCACGGTTTCACATTTCAGTTACACACTAATTCACATGCGGGTCGGGCCATAAGTCTCAATCTATCGACAATATCAATTTGTTTAAGTCGGACTTGAATGACTTAAAAAGATGTGTGGATAGCCACATATTTTATCGGCCCACATCATTGACCTTTGCATGCCTCAAATAAAATTGAAAATATCTGTTTTTTTCTAAAAAAAGATAAAAAGATTGCCAACCATCTGCCGCCACTGAGACTTATCCATCAAGATAATTAAATGATTCGAATCAAAGCGAATTGTGAATAAAAATGTGGTCAAAACGGATTTTTAAAGCTTTTAAATTGAATTTCCTTCGTTGGTTTAATATGAAATAATTACTACCTTATTTTTTTACACACTACTAGGTTAAAAAACATCCACAACCATGAAACAAGCCGACTAGGCCGGCAAACATTGCACTATGTTAATATACATCGAAATCTTAATTTAAAAGGAGACAGCACTAAGATTCCACTTCACATAGATGATCGGCCCACCCCCTCTACATTTTCACGTTTAAAAACGAAGATCACATGTTCAGGTAGGCCATCAATGATAATGACCAAAAAATGCGCCTAACATGGCAAAACGTATTCACGTGTAACACTCATATATATATATATATACACACGTGAATACGTTTGTTATGTTGGTGTATTTTTTGGTCATTATCATTGATGGTCATATTAAAGAGCATTCCAAAAAATAAGAAAACAGTGGCACAAAATAATAGCAGCATTCCATTAAAAAAAAGAAAAAAAAGAAGTAGCTTACAATTTTTTCTTTTTTTCAAAGAGGCATGCACAATTGTTCCAAAGTAATTGGGTAATTCATTTGTTGACAAATATACATGCCAAGTGATTGTGCTGTTCATGAATGTGATAAAAATAGACAACGCAATAGTGTTTATGACATGTACGGAACAAAGTCTTCCTTCTCAGAACATTTGGATGGCAGCGTAGTCGCCAATAAAATCTTGCCATCTTTTGATGTAAGAAATTGTAAAAATTCTTAAAAATATAAATATAAATAATAAAAGTCGAAGACAGAAGCCTGAACTAGGATTAAAGTGATTATAAATAAATATTAATTACGATTGGATTCCAATATAAAATAAACTAAAGGCAAATGGAAATTGAGATTGTCAAATATGATAAATATAAAGTTGTTTAGAACATCAACTCGATGGATAATCAAGTAGGAGGATTAGGTCGGTCAGGATGCAATGAACTTGGTTCGTCAGAGCCACAGTGAGAATCTTTATCCATACACAACATCTAATAAAGCATGAACTCATCTCGTCTATCAACCTCCCACGTCCACCACTCTCTCGTGCGCTGCTCCCTCTCATCAAATTACTCAATGGGCTGGTGATTCCTAGCCTTAGTCTCCTCCCTCATCTATTACTATCTCTCCTCAGCCTCAGATCAGATCTCTTGTAGTAATCTAATCATCTCTGTCTGTCGTTTGTGCTCATAGGTCTTTAATTCCTCAATCTGGTGGAGTAAACACTCATTAGGGTTAGGTGTCTCGATGAGCAGATCAAAACAAGAGCTAACATCATTAGAAGGGGCAGAAGTGGAATCATGTGACTCATGTAGCGGAAGAGACCGACCTACAGTAAGAGTATAATCTAATCCATAATATCTATCCTTATTGGTCTCTCCCACTTCAAAGTGATAGGCTATAAGGTACGACTAGTGATTGAGAAGAAGGATCAGTACTGTAGGTGGACTCAATGTGCTCTTAGTACCTAGCAAGTAACCGTGCAATAAAAAACTTTTTTAACATAGCTGAAAACCAATATTCAAGGGCAAATTACTAAAGTGCGAATAACTCTCGAGGATGAGATCCCTCGAGTTTGATTTCATAAACTCAGATCCAGATCATGATGTCTTTAGACCTATTATATTACAATCCCTACCCAGGATTATGTACATGTAATTTTCTTGAGTTTTCAGTGAGATGTGAGACAAGGAAAAACCAACAACCGCGCTATCCGAGCAGGCACGTGCCAGTTGAAGCGGGCTTTAGATTGGTGAGCGGGCCATTCCATTTTAAAGGGATCCTCACAACTCCACCTTGTAGTTGCTTAAACCCGAAGAAGTTTGGAGGTTAACGGGTATTGCAATGCAGCGCATGTCTAGACTTATGGTTTCTAAGGGTACTGAAAGCACATGCCTGAGAGTACTCGGCCTGTGTGCTCAGGGTCAGAGTGATACAAATGATGTAGAGGGTTAAAAGAACAGAAATTGATTCTTCCCACGCAAGGGATAGTTTTAAAGTTGCCAAAGAATGAAATGAGATAAAATGGGACGCTGTTGAGCCAAGGCCGACGACTCCTAATTAAAGCCCTTATGAGAGTTTTTATGAGAAGAATAAGAATGATTTCTTTTAACAGGAGAGTAAGCTCTTCTTTGCCAGTTTGTTTATTAGTTATTTCTGGATCAGTAACACTATTATCTGTGTATGTGAGAATCTTGAGGACTAAGTGTTGTCGGGACTGGAGAGGAACAATGATGTATGATGCACACATATACCTGCCGAATGAAATTGATGACTGAATGATGAATTGCTTTGGATAATATGAATTGAATGTCATTTCTGTGAATTGATAAAATATTTTGTATGAGATTAAAAATTGTGAATAAAACTTAACATATTGAGCAATGGAATCTAGATTCGACTTAGAAGATGATAAACAAGAAAAATGGAAATATTGAAAGAAAATATCATGTTTGTGATACATTTTCCACTGTTATATATATATATATATATATATATATATATATATTGTTTGTCGTTGACACGGTGATCCCTGTTACACTTTTAAGGGCGTCTCTATCCATTTTAATTTAAAAATACTTATTTGCTTTGAACTTTTCACGTGTTTGTTTTGTTTTGCATATGATTGTATATTATAATATTTATTTAGAACAATATTAGAATCTAAGCGTCTCATTCATACATAATATGCTTACATCACCATCTTGAGACGTCGATGTTAGATCCGAGTTGACTTAACAAAATTAAATAAATTAGTGCATGATTCTATCGCTAATAACATATCCGGTTTGGTTCGTGGGTGAACCGAAATGAGGTGTTACAATTTTAAATATAATAATCTTTAAATAAGTACATTTCTTAAATTAATAAATTTATAAATATCTGATAATTAATAAATAATAACATATTAAGTTATTAAATAAATATAATAGATAAGATTATAATAAATTAAACATTTAATTGAAATATATTATATTTTATGTCAAATTTATAATAAAGTCTAAATCATTTTATAATAGTTAAATATACAAAATAATAAATAGTTAAAAATCTTATAATAAAGCACCTAGCGTCTGTAAATAACAAGGATAGTACAGATTAAAAAGTACTCTACGTATAGATTTTGGGAGTTCTATTTCGAATCTATTTAACAAAAGTAACAAAAATATTATTTCGCGGTTTCACATTTCAATTACACATTAATTCACATGCGGGTCGGGCCATAAGTCTCAATCTATCGACAATATCAATTTGTTTAAGTCCAATTAAAAGATATGTCGATAGCCACACATCTTATCGGCCCACATCATTGACCGTTGCATGCCTCAAATAAAATTCAAAATATCTGTTTTTTTTTAAGAAAAGAAAAAAAGAAGATAGCCAACAATCCCTCCTCTGAGACTCACCCATCAAGATAATTAAATGATTCGAATCAAATCGAATTGTGAATAAAAATGCGGTCAAAACGGATTTTTAAAGCTTTTAATTTGAATTTCCTTTGTTGGTTTAATATGAAATACTCACTACCCTATTTTTTTAAAAACACTAATAGGTTAAAAAACATCCACAACAATGAAACAAGCCGACTAGGCCGGCAAACATTGGACTCTGTTAATATACATCGTAATCCTAATTTAAAAGGAGACAGCACTAAGATTTCACTTCACATCGGTGATCGGACCACCCCCCTACGCATTTTCACGTTAAAAACGAAGATCACGTGTTCAAGTAGGCCATAAATGATAATGACCAAAAAATACACCTAACATAGCAAACGTATTCACGTGTAATACGAGTGTTACATATGAATACGTTTGTTATGTTAGGTGTATTATTTGGTCATTATCATTGATGGTCATACCATTTGGTTATTATCATGAGACGGTATCGAGTCGAGGTTGACAACTCCTAATTAGCGCCCTTATAAGAATTACTACGAGAAGTATAAGAATTATTTCTTTTAATAGGAGAGTAAGCTTTCCTTTGCCGGTTTGTTTATTAGTTATTTCTAGATCTTATTGATATTTTTCTATTATTTATGTTGGTAAAAATCTTGAGGACTGAACACTATCATTGGCTGGCAGCGGCGCTAGTGGCCGGCGACAATGCATGCAAGCGACGACTTCGACTCACTCGTGGTCGCCATGCATGTCGTCGCATAGGCCATGGAAGGGTCGGGAAAGAGGAATGAAAGGCTATGGAGGGTCGCACGAGGTCGTCACCGGAGTTGGTGGCCTATGGTGATGCCTGCAAGGCGACAACAGTGGGTGGTCACATAGTTGCAAAAATTAGAATTGGACGTTAAATCGGATTGGAAGGGAGTCATTGAATTAGACCGATTTATCAAAAATCGAACAAGAATCGGTTCACTTGAATCGGTCATTGATCTCCTCCTCCCTATCCCCTACATCATTTTAGTACACGCCATTAGACTATTATTGGTTGTATTTTATTTTATTGAATTTTATTATATTTTATTTTATATTTTAAATATTTATTTTATTATTATTTAATCGAGTAAGGAGCAAGTCAATTTTTATTACCTAAACTACTGCCCCTTCCAATGCGGCTGCCTTCAAAATCGCCACGATCCAATCCCCTCTTGCTGGCCCGTCCCCCTTCTGCCTGAATCGGCCGATTCTTTCCTGAGTTGACTTGGGTGAGAATCGGCTCTGGTTGGCAAGAATCAGACGATTTTTGGGCAACATGATCTACCCTAATTTTGACCCGATTTTCTACCGAGCCAAGTTAAATCGACCAATTTTGAGTAGAATCGGCTGATTTTTGCAACTATGGGTGGCCGTGAGGGAAAACAAGGAGAAAGGGGAGGAAGAGAAGGGAGGAAAGGAAGTAGGGGTGAGGTGGCGATAGCGACGAGGGGATGTCACTGGGTGGTGGTGGTCGGAGGCTGCGAGGGTGGGCGCTGACGAGGGTTGGGAAGGAAGGGGGAGTTGGCTTTTGGAGAAGGTGGTCGGGGAAGATGAAGATAAGTTTGGGGCAGTTTCGTAAATAAAACTTGATTCGCTCCTAACTAGAGTAAATAATAATAAATAAATTCTAAAAAATATAAAATAAATATGATAAAATACTATAAAAAATATAATCAATAAAATAAAATAACATGTTCTAGATCTACCAACCCACCCAAAAATCCTATATAACACATCCTAATATGGCAAACAACCTAATTTTAATTTCCACGGTATAATGCATAAAATAAAAAAAATCTGGCATACTGTCGTATATTTTGATAAATTATTTTTCTGTTGTGTTAATGATGTTATCATTATATACTCGGATACACTTGACCCTTGTGGCTCATAATACACGGCTGGCCTTGGTTTGACGCATATGTTCTGAAATTGACTCGACTCAGAATGATGGCTTAAGTGATTGGTTCATGAGTATAAAATTCTAACTCGAGTCACAGGTTTTACAAGTCGATTGCAGAATTGGGATCGCTGAGGTGCATTTTTCTACTGGTGATAAATCAACCTTTCTTATATTTTAAAATATCGACAAGAAATTAAAATTTGTTTAGAAGTGTGTGTGTATATGTATATCTTTTTAAATAATTAAAAAAGTAGCTGAGGTAAGAAATTCTAAAAAATAAAAAGCTGAGAATGAATATGTAAAATTGATATTAAGTCCATCAATTTTTTCACAATAAAAATTCTAATTTGAAATTAATAATAAATTATTAAATAATTTTTTTTTCAGAATATTAAAATAATTGAGATGACTAGACTTTTAAGTCACAGGTCAAGGAATATTTATCAAATAGGAAAGACACCAACTTCACCTTTGTAAAAAGAAAGTATTGAAAAGGAAAAGGTTACAAAAAGAAGAAGATAGCATCTCCACTTAGCTAGAAACTAGGCAAGCGAATTTATTAACGCGTATCACGAGATTCATGCTAGGAACATTAAATTCAAAGGAAAAAAAATGTTCACTCCCGGCTCCAACTTGTCCAAATTGAGACGAGGCATAATAACAATTAGATGCAATTAATTTGGTAAAAAATATGTATATACACAAATAGTATATAACGAGTATCTTAAAATATCTATGCAAGGTGAGCATATATAATCTGTTGAAACCCAAAATCAATATGGAATTCAACTAAATTATTGCGAATCAATATGGTTTGGTTTGGTTAGAAACTTATTCGGTTTAAAAACTAATTTCTAATTATATAGATTTTGGTTTGAAAATGAACAAAACCAAAATCGTAAACAAACCAAAATTATTTAAAAATATTACACCCATTGCTTAATAGTTTATATGAAGAGCTTTTATCAGAAAATGGAAAGAAAATTTTCGTATTACTAGACGGGGTGAGAATATAGTATAATTATTAACAAAAGAATTTTTTTAAAAAAATACATGGTTGTTACCTTCTACGCCTTTTACTTCACCTTTCTGATACTATATATACCATGCATATCTATCCTTCTGAACTTGCCAGACCAGAAGCTTCTTCTCATCGTTTAATCCTTTGTTTATAAAAAAGATGGTAGCTGCTCATGAGACAATCATTGTGGGTGCAGGAGTAGCTCGACTTGTTTCTGCATTGGGTCTTCTCAGGTATAATTTTATCTGATTTGATTTAGGGCGATATAAACTATAACTTTAAGTATTTATAACGTATTACCCTATTGTATCCTTTATAAATTTTGTACTAATTAAGTTTTTATATCATTTTAATTTTATATTTAATTTTTTAATATAAAAATATTCACAAAATCTAATTTTTTATTATGAATTCTAATATTTTAATAAATATTAATGATAAAATATATTTTTAATATTTAATAAAATATTTATTTATAATTTTAAAATATAATTCAACCCGATTCATACCGGTGGTTAACATGTATAATGTTTTTTACACATCATTCCCATTAGGGATCTAGGCTAATCCTTTTATTACGTGATTAGGGTGCCATGCAACAAGAGGGGAGGGGTCCGGTTCACGATCAACGGCCGAGATTACTTCGAGTTAGTGCTGATCCACAACGTGGCAGGCAGTGGGGCCATCAAATCGGCTTGGATCAAGGGCTCACGTTCATCCAACTGAATGGCCCTGTCCAGGAACAGGGGTGCTAATTGGCAGTCCAGTGCATACTTGAATGGACAATCCCTCTCCTTCGAGGTGACCCAGGTGTTGAACAACATTGTCCCTTCTAATTGGAAGTTTGGGCAAACCTTCACCAGCTCTGTGCAATTCAAATGATGATCTGAAACAAACGGACCAAAAAGTGATTAGAGTTGATGGGTTTTGATGGGATTAATAGTGGCAGAGGCGTGCTTGGTATTGTGATCAAGCTGCCTTCCGGATGAAGAATATGATATTGGGAGAGGATGGTAATCGGAGCATTTCATGTGCTTCTGTTATATGTCTGAGAAAGATTCTATATTGTTGCCGATGTTCTTGTTTTGATTTTTATATAAGTAATTTTGGGCTCTATTTTGAGATATTGCTTATGGATAATTAAGTTCCATTCATGACATATCATAAGATTAATATTATTTATGCTTGATTTTTTTCTCAATAAAACCAGATAAAGCTTCGGTTTGCAAAACCAAATGAGCTGCCCTCATTAGTCATTTTATTAGTTTTAACATGTTCTTCCAATTCATTAATTGGGTAATTTTTATTCCACAGAGATACGCAATTCAAGAAACGTATTTGAAGGGTATCTGGATTTGTACGTATTAATTTCACTTTTAATAAGTAAAAATTATCCTAATTTCTCAAGATCAAAACTGTTCAAACTTCGAACAGCTTATCCAAAAAGTGCTACCCAAAAAAAGATATAAAAACTAGAACCAGATAAATGGATAACTTATATCTAGACAAAGTCTTCCTAATTCCTTCTCCGAAGTCTTCTCGTTGTTCTTTCCAACTCTTGTTTGTTTGGCTTCCTGGGTAGTTTTCTGAAATGATGTGGCCAAGATGCCTTGAAAAAGGATGTGAATAGGTTGACGACGCATTCCTGACTTTTGATGTTATTTCATTGAAGCCTTCATTCCTGTGTTGTTTCCATTGCCGTGCATTGCCATAAAAACAAGGGAAGAATGATTGGTTATCTTCTTCGCCTTTTACTTTACCTTTCTGATGCTATATATACCATGCATATCTATCCTTCTGAACTTGCCACACCAGAATCTTCTTCTCATCGTTTAAACCTTTGTTTACAAAAAAGATGGTTGATGTTCATGACATAGTCATTGTAGGTGCAGGAATAGCTGGACTAGCTACTGCATTGGGTCTTCACAGGTACGTTCATCTATTGTGTTGATTATAATTGAGCTTTACCACATCTTTCAATCTCCGTTTTCATGGTTGTTGTGCTGCTCGCTTTGATTTATAGGATGGGCATAAGAAGTTTGGTGCTGGAATCCTCAGACAAGTTGAGGGTCACTGGTTTTGCATTCATGACATGGACTAATGGCTGGAAGGCCTTGGATGCTCTGGGCATTGGTGAACTACTTAGGCACAAACATCTTCAACTTCAAGGGTAAGAAATTTCACATTCATGCTAAGCAAAAATTAAGTATGGTTGAGAACAATCAGTCCATCAGGGAATTGTTGCTAATAAGTACACGGTCCACTCAAGTTTATTGGTCGATTTTGATAATTTTATTCTTGCTGATTATAACCGAATTAATTAATTTGTCAATTATAATAACCCGATCCAAGTGCAAACTAATAGGTTTAAATTAACTTTATAAGTAATAAATATGAAACTAATTTTTATGGGTTAAGAAATTCTATCATTAGAGACCCTTTTTCTTGGCATGTGGCTAATTTCTAGTCCAATCCACTATCCAATGCGTGCCTAGGTCAATTTTGATACCGTCGGTAATAAATAAGCCAAAGTGTAAACTTACGAATAGAGTAATCTCATTAAAAGTGATTAACCAAATTAAAATTTGTATATATATATATCTTCACGATCTTACCTTTGGAGGAGTTGGATGTGATATTAATTTTTATACGCTATTACACAAAGTGGTTAAGTGACTATGTTAATTTCAACAAGTTACAATTAGTTAAGTTGTTACACTATTTAAGTGTGTGATCGTGTTGGATTGAGAATAAGCAATAACATTTACAGGTGGGTGGTTTCCTCCCTGGCAACCGGGCTGGCTACCTCTAAAACACCTTTCTCGGCCTTGATCAATCAAAGGTGACAATTCCAACCAATGCAAGTTATATATCATCTCTTTCCTGTATCTGTGTTCATGAATTGATTAATTTGATAACAGTGGAAGCCATGAGATGAGATGTATGAAAAGGAGATTGCTCCTTGAAACTTTCGAGCAGGAGCTGCCAGAAGGCACTATAAGATTTGGGTCCAGGGTTGTATCTATTGAACAATCCAAGAATTTTCAATTGGTTCATCTGGCGGATGGGTCCTTATTGAAAACCAAGGTAAAATTACCATTTTTTTAACAATTACTTCTTATCTTATTATTCTGCTTAAATTAATGGATGGATAATGATAGAGAAATTTGGGAAATTTTGATCAGGTTTTGATAGGGTGTGATGGAGTGAACTCTGTGGTCTCCAAATGGTTGGGCTTTAGCATACCAAACTATACTGGCAGGTCTGCCATTAGAGGCCTGAAAGAGTTCCCAGAAGGCCATGGTTTCAAGTCTGAGTTCTTGCAATACAATGGGAATGGATTTAGGTTTGGATTGATCCCTTGCGATGAGAAACACATCTATTGGTTCTTCTCTTACACTGCATCCCTAGAAAGTTAGTACTATATTCTCTCCGTCATACATGCATACTTGTTAATTTATCAGCTATGCCTATGTACAGTTGGGTTTATAGTGTGCTAGCAATTAGAATTTTGCTATATACTTTTCAATATAAATTTTCTCAGTTGTTTGATCTTATATACATCAAGCAGGTAAAAGAAGTGAAAAAGCACCACCGAAGTTGAAACAATTTGTACTAAGCAAGCTTGGGATGGTCCCCAGAGAAGTGAAAGATTTGGTGGCGAAGACAGAAGATGATTGTTTGGTTTCTTCACCATTGAGATTCAGGAAGCCATGGGAGATGTTATTGGGAAACATTTGCCAGGGGTGTGTCTCTGTGGCTGGGGATGCTTTGCACCCCATGACACCAGACCTTGGCCAGGGCGCTTGCTCTTCCTTGGAAGATGGTGTGGTACTGGCTAGGTGCATTGGAGAGGCTCTTTCCAACAAAATAATTGAAGAAGAGTTGGATGGTGAAAGGGTGAGAAAGGCTCTGGAGAAGTATGCCAATGAGAGGAGGTGGAGAAGCTTCAACCTGATTGCTAGTGCATTTGTAGTGGGGTGGTTTCAACAATTGGATGGCAGGTTGATGAACTTTGCTAGGGATAAGTGGCTGGCCAAAGTTCTTGCTCAAGAGATGTTGAAGCAGACTTATTTTGATGCGGGGACACTCTACAACAATTGACATGGTAAAAGAATTGGTGTTTATGCACTGTGCAAGATATTTCTAGTGGCAATTCTCTGTCTGTATCACCTGGTTATGTCAAGTACATAGTATTGATGTGAGTGTGTAGTTTAAAACTAAGACTAAATAAAAGGCATACTAGCCACTTTAGATTAACTTATAGATAGCTTTGTGATGTTGAATCTTATAAGCCGATAAATTATAACACCTTCCATCTGAATATTTTTCTTAATAGCCTCGTTGGCTTTGCAATCTGCCCCTTCGAGCACAGAATTTAAATTTGCACTTTTTTTAAATTTTTTATTTTCAGTTCCTACTGGTCATCAGCCCAAGCACAAAATACGACCTTGTTTTTTAAAGAAGAAATAGGGATTTATTAATGCCCATAAAGATACTGGGCATTGGTTGACCATATTGGACACTTATTAATGGTGTCAACATACCTACGAGTGCCCAGTGATAAGATTTTAAATAATTAATAATAAAATTGGGTTTAAAAATAATAAAATGGTCGATTACAAATAATTAGATTTGATAATATAATAATCAATTCCTGATATAGTAAAAAAATATTTAAAATATTTTTTTACCTAGCATAGTTTTATAGAACATATATTATTATTATTATTATACAATTTAAATATTTTTTCCAAACATGTAATTTCAATAATAAAATAAATACCCATTTAATAAATAGTCAGGTTTGGTTTTGCTTTAATTAGGTTTAATTTTGTCTTAACAATAAATAATTAAATTTGGTTTATAAATTTATTTTAAATAATAGGGTTAATTCAATCAATATTCGTTAAAATCTGATACATAGACACCCTAACACTTACACTTATTCAAAATAATAGGTTTAATTTAATCAAATTTCCCTAACACTTACAACTTGACGATGAAGATGATACTTACAACTTGATGATGAAGGTGACCAAGACCCGGACCAGACCAAATACGACAACCGTGTAAAAAAACACGGTCATACTTTTATGGCGAAAGGTGACCACGACCCAGAGCAGACCAAGTACGATGACCATAAAAACAACACGGTCATGACTAAAAGTATGACCGATTGATGTGACAACGGACCGCCTGTAATCATTTCATTGATAGACACTTATTAACAAATATAAATATAAATTTACAATTTTTGAGTGAGTGATTAGTAATTCAATCAATTATAATCTAAATTGGTGACAGGACTGCCACTTTATAAATGAGTAAATCAACATATTTAAAAAATAAAGATATATAAAACAAATCTAGTAAAATGTATCAATAATGTGTAACAAATTAGAAATGGTTTATATCCCCATTTGTAATGACTATAGTCATGCCTTGTAAAAAATGATTTTTGAGCATTGTTTATTAATTATGGCTACATAAAAAATTGGTTGATTATAGTAATTGCCCTCATCAAGGACCGATCAATTGATGGTCAACCTATTTGGTTTATTGAAATGCAATTAAAATGAAAGATTTAAAAATATTATATTTTCCTGAAAGAAAATGTATAATATTTCTATATTTTCAAAGATTTGGATTATTTGAGTTGACAATTTAATTGATGTTTAATTCAATAATTCATTCTTTTCCAGTTAAGGTAAAACTGATTTTCTGTTTTAGACTAAATTCTTGTTTGATTTAGCTAACCTAATTCAACCCAATTGAATGAAGCTTAGTATATGCAAACTACATACCAATTTTGATTTTTGAAATAATTGTTGTTAATCCAAATTATTAAGTTAATAAAACATAGATAATCTATTTTTACATTTCATTGGTTATCTATGAATCATGAAGTTATCCTAATAAATATTATTAAATTATTACAATATATATCGTTCTATTTTTCGTCGACTATATACATATTTAGTTATTTGTTTGGCCTTTAATGAGGAATGATCGTCATTTATGACCATTATGATGTACTTAATAAAGTTAAATAATGGTTTTACTCTTATAATTTGTTGTGATTGTTCACTTATAATTAGTGGTGAGCATAATTTAGTGAAAACCGAAAACCCAACCGAATTTGGTTCGGTTTCTAAATAATTTGGTTTGATTTTTGGTTTGATTGAATGATAATCAGTAGTGTATTTTGATATTTCGGTTAGGAATCAAACCAAACCGAAATAACTAACTTTTTTTAGAGATATTCCAAAATTTATATTTTATTTTAATTATCATGAAATTATAATATTTATATAATTTAATTTTATTTATTTAATATGATGTATAGTCATATACAACTAAATTACTTATTAAATGGTTATATTTATTAAAATAAGGATATAAATTTAATTAAATAATTAAACAGCTTTTTTATAACTTATATGTGTAATTTAGTTATTTGGTTAACGAACCAAATTAACTGAAATAGTTATGTTCGGTTCGGTTTAGGTTTGGTTGTGAAATCCGAAGACTAAATAGAGTTTAGTTAATTTGGTTCGGAACCAACTAAATGCTCACCCCTACTTATATAATTGTATTATACATTCACCTATCTTTGTTATTCACATTATAATGTGAGATGGCGCAAATATATATGTACAATCAATTTGTATACTTATTTATAATTTGGTTTAAACATAACTGGCATATGAGGTTTTTATAATCTTTTTATTTATTATTTTATTTTATTAAGCATTTTATTTTATTAATTTTTTAAAAAATTCAGGTTGTTTAAAATAAAAATTGGTTCATATTTAAGCACAACTCTTCATTGAAGTATTGACTATGAGTGAAAAACAAGAAAAAGATGCAAGACAACAGGTATTGATATCAATGTTTTTTAAAAGTGATAAATTATGGAGAGAAAGTGTGTTTAGTGAAAAGATGAAATTTAAGAGTGATGAGAGTGGGTAAAGATAAAATTGAAGAGCGAAGTGAGTTTAATTAATTTGCATTTTTATAATAAAAGTAAATCTATATTTTGTTAAAATACCTTTGTACATCCTTAAGCCTAATAAAAGTTAAAAATAAAGGGAAATAAAGCCTAAAAAATCAATTATGAAAATTATTAAGTAAAACTATGACTTAAGTAAACATTTCTAACATAAGACATATAAAACAAATTTGGTTCAATGCACTCTCACACGTTTTTAAATTAAAATTCAATATATAATTCTTAAGTGCCATGATTTGTTGGATTAATTTCACATCATGTTTGAGGGTAATTTGTGATTTGTATATAGGTTAGCGGGAAAATCTTATTCATTCAGTTAGCTTTTAAATTAAAAAATACCAATGAAATCTATTTTAAGTCCCTTTTGGACGTCTAGACGGCCCAAGAGTGATATCACAACCAGCTGAATTGGAGTCCCCGTGAACCCTAGCGTAAGTGAGATAATTGAGGAGAATTATTGGGTTAATCCGATATCAATTTTGGAGGCCCAAAGGGCCCAACATTATTAACATTCATTTGATTCAACATAAATCATCTTCTTTTATGTTTTATTAACTATATGTAAATCATCATGCTATCCTAATATTACAACATATATCATTCACATGTTTTTGTCGACCATAGTCTATACATACATTTATTTTTTGGGCTTTTAACATAAATTAGTGATT
Source organism: Piper betle (assembly GCA_033002965.1). Lineage (NCBI taxonomy): Eukaryota > Viridiplantae > Streptophyta > Magnoliopsida > Piperales > Piperaceae > Piper > Piper betle. Next base: position 33,976 of record JAURVB010014338.1, on the reverse strand, counting down.
ATCATTTTACGACAGATTAATTGTGTTGTAATAATGAATGGCAAAATGAAGAGGCGTGTTTTTTTATTCCGAAACAAAGACCAACTACGAACTATGTTCAATGACATCCATCTCCATAAATACTCCACAATTCGTTTTTCCAAAGATCACATGTGGTCAGCTTATTGATCCAATGTTAATAGCATGTCTTTAATTTGAGTTTGAAAGTTGTAGAGCATAAATATTCCATCCATAGTTTAAAGCCATGATTAATTTTTACAATTCCATGTTTGAAGGTGAAATGGAGTTGCCTATAAAATTCACGAATTGCATATTCAACGTACATGTTATTGGGTATTTTAGCATGTATTTTGATCCGTCCGTGATTGAACAGTACACCCACCCATCTCCAAGTAGAAGATTATTTAACACATCGATTGCAACAAACATTAAATGGCATTTGACACCAAAAGTCCAAATCAACGTTTGTGCATTTGTACAATTTGTACTCGAGTCAAAACTCAAACTGGCGTTACTTTGTTCTTGTAGTTACTTGTTATGATGAATGCACACTAGTGTCTATGTTTAGAAAATTAACTTGATCACTTAAATTAATTAGACAACTTTTACTAATACAATCAACTGGAACCCTTCAAATAAAAATAACATTGTCTATATATTAATAATTTCGCTCAGTCGAGCTTAAGCGAGCCGAGAATCCGGTCAACCATGGGGAAAAGGCCGTTTTGTACATATTAGGCATTTTGAGATGCTTTGACGTCTAGTTTCTTCTTCTCAATAAAAGCTAGCTCTAATCAATTAGTCTTGTAATGTTTGGTGCGTTGACTAGAGACATATCTTCCTCAACGCAAGATAGCCTCCCTAATTAACCTCTGTACTGACTTGGTTGGTTGGAGTGGAGGTGCAACTGACTTTGTATCCAATCCATGTGAGCCTACAAATTCTCCAACGAAACAAATTGCTAGCAAAGAATACTTTTGTCATATGCCACATGCATGTCACATGCCTTTTTGGAGCTTTACAAACCCATTATTTCAACCTTTGGAACTTGTTCCATGCAACTCCTTTTTGAGTTAGATCTGATTAAAATTTTATATTTTCCACCTTAGCTACTTGTTGCATGATTCCTTTTATCTAAGGTTGTCAAATGATTTCCTAGCTGATATAAATCTCTACATTTTTGCCCTGTTTTCAATCATTTTTCCTTGGCTACTTGTTGAATCACCGTCAATGTGAAAAGAGGCCATGTGATTACCAGATTGGCTCTCTGCCAGTTCTGAAAGAATTAAATTATAAAAAACGCCATGTGATGATGAGCTACAGATATCAAAACAAAGCTTTTTTGGAGAATTTCAATCCTTTTAAAACAGTTAAAACAACGTACTTGATAAGAATTCTGATCATGTTGCAAATAATGGAACGTGGGAATAATTGAATTTAGTTCAGAAATCAGAACTTCTTGATGGCAATGTCAGAAATCGGTTGGTGGATGAGATTCAATTGAATGACTATCTGCAACTCCTTGTCTTTATTTTATCGCCGCCATCACGTTGAGCTTTTTGGTTTGTTTGATTGGATTGAGATTGAGAAGGCTTTCTTGCTCTTAATTTAAGGCCAGCTCTTCCTGCTGGGGGAAGCCATTAATGTCAATAAATACCCCAACACCAACTCCTCCTTTCTTGACTGATCTCATTGTCTTCCACAATATCACCCCCTCGGCATCCAACTCCCAAGTTTCTTCCTCCCCTCCAAATGGCAATCCAAGCCTTTGTGGTGGGAATCTCTTTGCTTCTCTCATATGGGTCATTTCAAACATTGGCACTTACTCCTTCTACTTGGTACCAAGCTCACGCAACTTTCTATGGAGGCAGTGATGCATCTGGCACAATGGGTAGGCCTTACTTCACCTCATCTTCTCATCACCAACACTGTTTTTTCCTCTTTATTTTTAAAAGGTGTTCATTTGGTGGATTGTTTGGGAAATGCAGGTGGGTCTTGTGGATATGGAAACCTTTACACCACAGGTTATGGCACTAGAACAGCAGCATTGAGCACTGCGTTGTTCAGTGATGGGTCTTCCTGTGGGCAGTGCTTTAAGATCATATGTGACTTCAAAACAGACCCTAGATGGTGTTTGAAAGGCAGGTCCATCACCATCACAGCCACTAATTTCTGCCCTCCAAACTTGGCCCTCCCAAGCGACAATGGTGGGTGGTGCAACCCTCCCAGGCCACATTTTGATATGGCTCAACCTGCTTGGGAGAAGATTGCCATTAACCGTGGTGGTATTGTTCCAGTTCTGTACCAAAGGTATGTTTGTGTTTCCCTTCTTAGATTTTATCTGATTTAGGGCGGCATAAACTATAATTTTACGTATCGTAACGTACTACCCAATTGCACCCTATATAAATCTTGTATTGATTAAGTTTTATACCATTTTAATTTCATATCCAATTTTTAATATGAAAATATTCACAAAATGTATTTTTTTAATATGAAAACATTCACAAAATGTAATTTTTTGTTATGAATTCTAATATTTTAATAAATATTTAATAAAATTTTGATGACAAAATATATTTTTAATATTTAATAAAATATTTATTTATAATAATAAAATATAGTTCAATCCCATTCAACTGTACCGCCGTATAACATGTATAATGTTTTCTATCTACAATCACTCCGATCTAGGACTCTAGGCTAATCCTTTTATTAATGTATTAGGGTGCCATGCAACAAGAGAGGAGGGGTCCGATTCACGATCAAAGGCCGAGATTACTTCGAGTTAGTACTCATCCACAACGTGGCAGGCGGCGGGGCCATCAAATCGGCTTGGATCAAGGGCTCACGTTCATCCAACTGGCTGGCGCTGTCCAGGAACTGGGGTGCTAATTGGCAGTCCAGGGCATACTTGAATGAACAATCCCTCTCCTTCAAAGTGACCACTGATGATGGACAGACCCAGGTGTTCAACAACATTGTCCCTTCTAATTGGAAGTTTGGCCAGACCTTCACCAGCTCTGTGCAATTCAAATGATCTGAAACAAACAGACCAAAAAGTGATAAGAGTTGATGGGCTTTGATGGGATTAATGGTGGCAGAGGTGTGCTTGTTATTGTGATCAAGCTGCCCGCCGGATGAAGAATATGATATTGGGAGAGGATGGTAATCGGAGCATTTCATGTGCTTCTGTTATATGTCTGAGAAAGATTGTATATTGTTGCCGACGTTCTTGTTTTGATTTTTATATAAGTAATTTTGTGCTCTATTTTGAGATATTGCTTATGGATAATTAATTTCCATTCATGACATATCTTAAGATTAATATTATATATGTTTGATTTTTTTCTCAATAGAAGCAGATAAAGCTTCTGATAGCTTGGTAGATCGGGTTTGCAAAACTAAATGAACTCCCATTCATTAGTCATTTTATTAAATTCAAAAGTGTTAGGTGCATAAGTAAGACAATAATCTGTATACAATTCATGCTATCATACTAACAAGAACTTATTAATGAGGCCCACCTATTTAACATGACCGACAAATGTTTTAGACGGCAATTCTTTAGTTAGCGGATCCGCTATCATTATTTCAATACTAATATGTTCAATTAACACTATATTTCAGCACTTCTTCCTTGATAAATAAGTACTTTATATTCATATGTTTGATACTTTTAGAATACTTATCATTTTTTTGATAAAAAGACTATAAAGAAATTATAATAACATATCCTTAATGCTCTATTTATGTTCTAAAAAATTTTCAAGTCAAATATGAAATTTCTTAACCATAACGCTTGATATGTGCCCTCAAAATATACCACAATTTCGGCCTCTATATTGGAAGTAGCAATGATGGGCTCATATATGCTCTTCTATGAAAGTGCTCCTCCAGTCAACACGAACAAACAACCAAATATAGATTTTTTAAAGTCTACACATCCAGCAAAATCTGATTCTGACTAGCCTACCACCTCAAGATGCTTTGACCTTCTATATGTGAGCATGTAGTCCTTGGTACCTTATAAATACCAAAGGACTTTCTTTGCAGCTTTCAATTATCTAATTGAGGGATGTTTTGATATCGACGTAGCATCCCAATAACATAACTTATGTCTGGCCTAATGCATGTCTAAGCATACAACAGACTCCCTACTACATATGCATACGAAATGAATTTCATTTCTTTTTGTTCCAAATTGTTCTTTGGACATTGTATTTCTTTGAATTTGTCCCCCTTTTGAACTGAAACTATATTGGCCGAGCATGTTTTCATTCAAAATTTCTCTAAGATTTTATCAATATAGGTTTTGTGAGACAATCCCAATAGTTCTTATGATTTATCACAGTGTATTTCTATTCTAATCACATATGATGCCTCTCCCATATCTTTTATTTAAAAATTAAGAGAGAGATAATTCTTTACATCATATATTAGACCACTATCATTAGCAACAAGAAGAATGTCATCAACATATAGGACTAAAATAATAAATTTGCTCTCACTAACTTTCATGTCGATCCACCGATCAACAATAGTTTCTATAAAAATATATGACGCAATGGTATTGTTGAACTTAAGATTCCATTGCCAGGAAGCTTGTTTCAGTCTATCTATTGACTTGCTCAATTTATACACCAAATTTTCTTTTCTAGTGGTCACAAAACCTTGTGGTTGATCTACATAAACTTCCTCTTCTAAGTCTCCATTTAAAAAAAATGGTTTTTCACATTCATTTGATGAAGCTCGAGATCATAATGAGTCACCAAAGCCAAGACAATTCTTAAGGAATTTTTCTTTGAAACTGGAGAGCAAGGTTCATTATAGTCAATGTTCAATCTTTAAGTAAAATCTTTGACGAACTTTTCGATATTAACTTTGGAGTAACATTTGGTCTTGAAAACTCATTTACAATGAACTTGTTTTGATCATTGCGACAACTCTACTAAGTTTTGAACTTTGTTGTCATCAATCAGCTTTAGCTCTTCTTTCATGGTATTGAACTACTCTATGAATTATCACATTCTATGACTTGTGTGAAAGTAGTTAGATCTTTATCAATGCTCAAGTCACACTCATGTTCAAGAGAATAAACTATATAATCATTCGAAATAGTTGATTTCCAGTCCCTTTCAAACCTTTGTAATACAATTTCTGATTGTACTACTTGTTCACTTGGAACTTATACCCTATCAGATGGTACATTGTTATGTGGCTTTTGTGATGTCATTTGTTGTTCTTGTATGTTGTTTAACTGTGGTACAACAAGAGGGAAGACAATAGAAGATGTACTAGCTGGAGAAGTTTTTGCTATAGTTTCTTGAATGTCTACTTTTTGTGGTTCCAAACTCCCTCTAACTTGACTATTCTCCATGAACAGAACATTGTCAGATTCAACTATACTCATACTATGGTTAGGATAGCAAAATTTATACCCTTTGGACTTTTTAGAATACTGATGAAATAACTACTAATGGTCATCACATCGAGTTTTCCTTCATGTGGATTATATGCCCTTACTTCTATTGGGCAACCCCAAACATAAAGATGCATTAAGATAGGTTTTCATCCTGTTCACAATTCATAAGGAGTCTTTTTAACTGCCTTACTAGGGCCTCTATTCAGCAACTATGTTACAATCTTTAATGCATTCATCCACAATAATATGGGTTCAATGTTATAACTTAACATGTTTTTAACTATTTTTATAAGAGTACAATTTTGCCTTTTAGCAATGCCATTTTGGTAAGGTGCACCTGACATTGTGTACTGAGCACAAATACCTCGACTTTGAAGTAATTTCGCAAATGGACCTAAATTTTTATCATTTTCGTCAAATTTGTCGTAATATTCACCACTTCAGTTAGATTTCACAACTTTAACTTTCTTATCTAATTGTCTTTCCTCATTGATGAATACCTCTAAGACATTCATTGGTTGAAATTTTTTATGTAGTAAATGCAAGTAGCAATACAATGAAAAGTTGTCAACAAGGTAATAAAATATTTTTCCTTATTCCGTGAAGGAATGTCTAAAAGACCACAAATATCAGTGTGTAGTTCATTGCTTCTTATGGTGGGATATTTTGATGTGTGATTTATTTGATTGCCTTTAATACAATCCACACAAATATCCCAATCAGTAAAATTCAAATAATGTAAGATTTTAATTTTCACCAACCCTATTGCTTTTTCTTTGAATATATGACCTAATCTTTCATACCATAAGAAAGTAGAACATTCATTATGTACACTACGTTTAAGACCAAAATTATGGGTAAGATTAAATAAAGATTTAACAACATTTTCATAAAGATTAAAACGATATAAACCATTGAACAAAGTACCAAAACCATAATAGTACTTTTATTTTAATAAGGAAAATATATTGTCTAATCTTGAAATTAAAGTCTAATTTGTCCAATTTTTCAACATAAAAAAAATTATAAGCACAATTGGGAACACAAAGACACTTTTCAAGGTCTAGACGATAGTCAATCTGTACGTCCCAATTCCCTCAATGTGTTTTCATTTTGTTTCCCATACGTAGAAATTGTTCAATTCTATTTAAGCAATTCAAGAATTACTAATAAGATCTGCTTAGATGTGGTATGAATAAAATATAAATTTAATTGGAAGTGTATCTTGTTCCATACTTTAACATTTAAAAAAGAAGCAATGAAAGAGATATCTTTTCTTGTTTCACCTTAACTTATAGTGTTTCTCTTCGATGATGTATAAATAACTTTGAGAATGTTATTTCAACTAAGCTAGCATTTTTTAAGGGAAGAAGAGGTAATATATAGCCTGAGACTAAGTTAATTCAATTACTTACATTATAAAAATGAATGATGCGACTCTTCAAACCTAGACTTTTGTTTCTACGTAAGCTAAATAGTTTAATTTATTATTAGATTAATTAATAATCTTAGGGGGTGATGCCTCCTCCCTCCCCTCCATCTTTGGCATCTGACTGGGGAGAACTGTGAGGGCCACGTGCACCCAACTGCCTCCTCTTGGCTAGCTGCTTTGCCTTAAGCAACTTGAGGTCAAGAGAATGCCAGGGCGAAGAAAGCAGGGGAGAGTTCCTCCACAATTGTTGCCTTGGGAATGATGATCAGTGGGACACATCCATCGTTGCCTTCCATAGTTACAAAAATTAGAATCAGACGTTGAATTAGATTGGGAGAGAGTCGTAGAATAGGACCGATTCATCAAAAATCGGACAAGAATCAGTTTATTTAAATCAGTTAAAGTCGGTAGGTTATTATCTATAAAACATGTCTTTAGAATATGTCATTTTAATGTTACAGTGTTTATTATACTTTATAATATTTTTCATATTTTTCTGAATTTTTTAATTATTTAGAATTCGTTATTATTTTTAATACCAGTTGAAGTCGAGTCAACTTTTAATTAAGAAAATGCTACTGACTATTTCTTTCCTCCCATTTTCTCTCCCTGATCACTGACGCACCGCCCCTCCTTCACCGCCACTGACGCCACCACCAATCGCCGCCGCCGTCCCTCCCCCCGCCTGTCCCCCGTAGCCGCCCCACCCCCCGCCAAGCCTGCCCGTCCCCTGTGCCCCCCACCGGCCCCGTCCCTCCCCCATCCCCCACGTCGTCGCCCACCATCGTTCGAACATGAAACTTGTTCAGCACAGATACATAATATAAGTAGTTAGTCCTAATTGATTATACTATTTGTAATCTCTCCTCTTTAGGCTTAAGATCTCTCCCCATGAGGAGCATTGACCGAGATGATGATGATGAGCTTCCGAGGGACTGGAAGATGCTAGTTTTGGGAAAGGTCACCAGGGACTTGTTAGAGGAAGATGCACCGGCAGCAAATACAGATATACCATGTACTAAGTGCAAGTGCAAGTGCTTGTGGTGGTGGTGGTGGTGTTGCAGCTTCTTCCCACGAGCAGCGACACAATAGATTGCGGAAGAAAGAGCGACTCAACCTTGGCAGCAACCTTTCTTATGAAATATTGGATCCCCATCGCTGGGCTGTCGCCTCAATACACTCGCCGGAGAAGGCACCTCAACCGATACAACACTTCAATGTCACAACTTCTTCAACGGAGAAGGCACCTATTCTTCGGTTGCGGCTAATATTGGCGTCGCAGCCACCACTAATAAAGAAGGGTGGGGAATGAGCATCAGGAGATCATGGCAGCCGATGAAGAGGGTGGAGGAATGTGCACCGGGAGTTGGGTGGGAGCGAGTTAGTGGCAGTACGGAAGAAGATGGTGGCAAAGTCAGACAGGGACACTCCTCCTAACCAACGATCTAAGAGCAAAAGTGGACAAACAAGCTAGCAATAAGAGGGATAAAGAAGTATATAAGATCAATTCATATTGCGGCTTAGAAGTGAAGGTGATAGACTTAGCCCGGCATGAGTACGTGCTGGTATAGGAGTGCCACAGGGATGGTGATCAATGGAGGGTATAGAAAACCATTACGAAGTATAGGGAGTGCCACAGGGATACTGATTAATAGAGGGTGGAACAAATTCCTCCAAAACCATGACGGCCTCTAAGATGTCGCCACACTTTCCATCTCTTACTTTTCGATTAAGGGAAAGAAAGCTTTGCTTTGTCATCCTTCCTCGCCGGTACCCTAATCAACGTCAATAATACTGATTGTTTTTAATCTTATATATATATATATATATATATATATATATATATATTATGATATACTTTTTATCTGTTTGCAATTTTGCATACATGCATGGACAAAATAGAGCTTTGATAATATTTAATACTAGTTCTTACATGTTTAAATATATAATACTTACTTTTTGAAAAAAAATAAAAATAAATTGCTTTATTTTATATTTACCTTGATTTGAATGTATGTGAGATAAGATCTTTTACATTCAGCCATTAAGGAGATTGTCATTCTTATGTGTTTCTCTAAACAAGATCTGCACAAATTTTTATTAGAGAATGGACAATTTGCAGTTAATTAGTTTCCAACTTAATATTAAAATAAATTGCATTTAGAGATTAGGCCCGGAAATACGTAGTTACTTTTTGATAATGATCTTATAGTAATAAGACTTTAATAGGTTTGGAAGTTTTAATTATTTATAATGATCGAGTAATGTGTAAATATTATTCTCGCATTTAAAAAATAAGTACAATTATTGAAATTAATTATATCGGGGAGCAATCTATAAGTGTTTTCAAAAAAATAAAATAGTCTTCCTTGCGAAATTTTTATTTATTATTAGGAAAATTATATTGTTGAAGTTTTGTTGCTGATTATATTTTTGGTTTTTAAATAAAATTTTATTTATGAAAATTTTAAGTTTCCAAAATATTCTACGTCATTTTCAACCAAATATTTTTTTTGTTGAATTATTAATACATGCAAAATACATATTTTTAATGCTTAAAAAATTATAATTACACATTTTTATTTTAAAATTAATTATATTAATATATTTAAAAGATATAAGATCTTCTAATGATAAGAGGTTTGCAAGTTTTGGTTGTTAATGATATTCGAGTAATGTGTTAATATTATGTTTGAATTTTAAAAAAGTATGGTGTAATTATTAAGATTGCTCACAATGGGGACAACATGAATAAGAGAGCAAGTTAGCAATAGGAGGACAAAGAAGTGGATAAGATAAATTCAGATGACAACCTATGACAAGTTAGAAGTGAAGGTGATGGACCTAGCCAGGCGTGAGTACTATATTAAGTGTAGGTATACGAAGTGCCATAAGGGATGGTGATCAATGAAGGGTCGAACAACTTTCTTAAAAACCATGACGGCCTCCAAGATGTTGCCACACTTTCAATCTCTGCTTTCTGATCAAGAGAAAGAAAGATCTACTTTGTCATCCTTCCTTGCTGGAGCCCTGATCAACGTCAATAAGTACTGATTAACGTCAATACACGTACATGCATATGTATATTTATATATATCATATACACACACATATATATATATATATATGAGGGGGCATTTGATGGCTGTGCTGCAGTGTTTCAGCCGTTGGATCAAATCCAACGGCTGAAACATGCCCCACATAAAAAATAAAAAAAGAATTTAGGGCGGCGCCGCCGGCCGACGCATCGCTGCCACCCCAGCCGACGCGACGCCACCCCCTGCCCCGCCCGTCGCCACCCCGCTGGGGGCAGCGACGTAACCGCCGGGCGACGGGGTGGCGGATCTAGCCGCCCTGCCGCCGGGCGACACCACCGTCACCCGTCCCCGCCCGCCACCCCGACGCCCGACGCCCCGCCCGTCCCCCGCCACCCCGTCCCTCGCCCGCCACCCCTCCGCGCGACGCCCCCCCGACCGTCGTCCCCCGTCCCCCGCCCGCCACCCCGCCGCGCCCCCCGCCGCCACCCTGCCCCGCCCCCCTCGGCCCCGGGCCGCCACCCCACCGTGCCCCCCTCGGCCCCCGCCCGCCACCCCGCCGCGCCCCCCTCGGCCCCCGCCCGCCACCCCTCCGCGCCTCCCCTCGGCCCCTGCTCGCCACCCTACCGTGCCCCCTTCGGCCTCATCCCGCCACCCCGCCGCACTGCACACCCCGTCCCCTGTCGCCGGTGCCCCCCCCTCCGGCCGTCGCCGTGGCCGGGCAGCATTCCCGCCCCCTCCGCCGTCGTTGCTGCGGCGGCGCCGCCCCCCCTTTTTTTTTTTAGATCTTGGCCGTTGGATGCTAATCCAACGGCCAAGATTGCACTCCAGCACAGCCAAGATGGCTGTGCTGGAGTACAACAATACTTTCACCTATATATATATATATATTATAATATACTTTTTATCTGTTTGCAAATTTGCATGTATACATAGACAAAATAGAGCTCCGATAACATTTAATACTAGTTCTTACGTGTTTAAATATGTAATACTTGATTTTGAAATAATAATAATAATAATAATTTACTTAATTTTATATTTGCCTTAATTTGAATGTATGTGAGATAAGATCTCTTACATTCAGTCATCAAGGAGGTTGTCATTCTTACGTGTTTCTCTAAAAAAATATCTATAAAATTTTTTATTATAGCATGAACAATACCTAGTTAATTAGTTTCCAACTTAACATTAAGAAAAAAAATGGCATTTAGAGATCAGGCTCGGAAATACACAGTTAATTGTTAATAATGATCTTCGATAAGCCTTTAATAAGTTTGTAAGTTTTAATTATTTATAATGATCGAGTAATGTGTAAATATTATTCTCGTATTTAAAAAAATAAGGTGCAATTATTTAAATTGCTCATAATGGGAAGCAGTCTATAAGTATTTTCGAGAAAATAAAATAGTCTTCCTTGCGATGTAATTTTTATTTATTATTAGGTAAATTATATTTTTTAAGTTTTGTTGCTGATTTTAGTTTTGGTATTTAAATACAATTTTATTTACGAAAATTTAAAGTTTCAAAAATATTCTATGTCATTTTCAACCAAATATTTTTTTTGTTGAATTATTAATGCATGCATAATACATAATTTTAATGCTTAAAAATTATAATAACATATTTTCATCTTTAAATTAATTATATTAATATATTTAAATGTAATAAGATCTTCTAATGATAAGAGGTTTGCAAGTTTTATTTGTTGATGACGTTCGAGTAATGTGTAAATATCAATGCTTGAATTTTAAAAAGCAAGGTGTAATTGTTAAAATTGCTCACAATGGGGAGCAGGCTATAAGTGTTTTGAAGAGAATACAATAAAATTTTTTTCTTCCAATGTAATTCTCATTGATTGTTAGATAAATAATATTTTTGATGTTTTGTTTTTTATTATATTTTTGGTTATTAAATGACATTTTATTTATGAAAATTTTAAGTTTTCAATGTATTCTACGTCATATCCAAGTAACTGAAAAATAAAGGAAAGGAAAGATTATTTTGGTCACATACCTATCATTGTACTAATAGGATGTAGCTTAGATGATCAACAAGAAATGCAAAAATGTTATAAAGTTGCAGAAAATCTTGGCAGAAAACGAAGACTAAGTAGGCATAGTTAATGTAACACCATATTTTGGTTCACTACTCTACGTTGCATTAGTTTATGATACCTACTTAGTTTACCTATTTAGTTCCTTAGCATTCATTTTAACACCGTTCAATCAAACAATTTCATACTCTATTCACAATAATATATATATATATATATATATATATATATATATATATATATATATATAGCACGTTGTTCTAATAATTATCACCTTTAATAAATTAAGTCAGAGTTAATTATACCTTGGGTCGTCGGCAATTGGCGACGACTACGATTTCGTCGCGCTACTCAAAAACTCGAATTCGGCGCCCTGCGTCATCCAAAGTTTGATCAGATTCGATTGGATGAGTTTGCAGAATATTGGAGAATTTCATCGAATATGTTTTTCCGGGGATTTTTGGCGGCTTTCCAATGGCTTTTCTGGTGGCTTTCCAATGACTTTTCCAGCGGGAGAATTAGGGTATGGGTCAGCACTGGCTTGGCGAGCTTGACCCAATAGTGGTGACGGTGAGGACCGGAACGATGGCAATGACTGCTGGCTGCAGCATCGAGTTGAACAGGGCAGTAAGTCATCCGATTGGCCCACTGCCAGCCTCGGCGGTGGTGCTGGGTATGAGAAAAATGTTTAGGGGGCCGAGGGGATGGTGTCGGTAGCATGGCGGTGGCGGCGTGGTGAGGATGGCGGCAAATCGGAGTCGACAACAGCGATGCTAGGGCGTGGCTTCCTCGCATCGTGGCGACCGGTCAACGGCTGGGGTGGCTAGGGGTGGCATAGCTCGGTGGTAATGTGGCGGCCAAAGGCGGCGTTGACGATGAGTACGAGGGCGATGATGGGTGACAGTTAGGGGTTTAGGGAAGAAGATGGTGTTGAAGGTGCTTGGTGGCAAACTCATAAATAAAACTTAAGTCAACCCCAACTCGAGTTAAAAATAATAACTAACTCGTAACAAATAAAAAAAACCCCAAAAAATAGGAAAAAATCCCATAAAATATAGTACACACCACAACATCAAAATGACATGTTCTATAACTAATAACCCACCCAAACTATCCTATAACATGTCCTAATGCGTTATTCGACCTAAAAATAATTCTACGATTAAATACAAAAAAAAACAAAATGCTGCATATTGTCTTTTACTCTGATAAATCCTTTATCATCATCTTTCTAGCGTTATCATCATACACTTACGTACACTTAACCTTTATCGCTTATAACCCACGGTTAGCCTCGACTCAGCTCGAGATTCATGGAACTGACTCGACTCGTACCGACGGTTAAACCGACTAGTTCTCTAACGTAGAACTCTAACTCGAGTCACGAGTTTTACAGAAATTAATCTTAGTTATCAAAAGGATCTCCCCAATTTAATATGTTGTTTGATGCAACCTTATTTATAATAGCTCGTAAGATCCGAATGAAAACATTTATGATCTATCCAACCATAAGGCAGATCGGTAGCTACCCCCTCGATACAAAAGTAAGTTCTTTATAAAACATATGTGAAAAAAAGAAGTTAAAATTAGAGAGTGATTTGTGTTTTTTCCTTGAAATAAGAATATAGTTATTGTATGAAAGAATTAATCATCGTCAATGTATACCTTCCACATTTGACCATGTTTGAAGAAAAAATTATATATCGGATATAAAACAATGATAATATATAAATTGAATTAGTTTTAGAATCATCTATGGTACTTGTAATTAGACACTCAAAGTTATTATCCTAATAAGCACAAACCAAAGTGAGATAACTACATCATTAACACATTGAATTAATCTAAATTGCTTACCTACTAGATTAAGTTTTTTATTTAAAAAATGAAAACCTATTCTGAATTTCCACCTAAAGTTATCAACTTCTTGAAATCCTTTCAACTTTCCCCAGCTCCCCTCTCAAGCGGCCTCCTCTCCCCTCCCCTCCTTGCTTTTTAACCGTGTATATTAATTGTGGGGTGGCTTTTTTTTCAGTATTGATGTGTCTCTGAAGAAAGCTTGTAGTGTTGTGATGTACTTTGGTGAGAAAGTGAGTTGGTGTGGAGTAATGGCGACTAGGTGGCACCAGGACTGCGCGTTTACGTTCCAGGTGGTGACAACGTCGGTGGTGGGAGGTTCTCCGACGCCGTCGAGGCCATGATTGTACATGATGTATTCTATTCTAGCTCATGTAGTATCCTTCTAGTGAATTTTTTTATCGATGTTTGATGTACATTATATTGTAATAATGATTCATGTCGTCCTACTAGAAGCAGGAATTATAGTTATGGTAGAAAAAGAACTAATCATCATCAGTCTCTCTTTTCTATTGCCAATTTTTCTCTCTCATGCAGCATTCATTGCCGCTGCCTTTTTCCCGTCGTCGGCCAAACTTCCCGCTAAGTCACTGCCTTCTCTGGCTTTTCTATTCGAGTTTTGAAGAAGATCGCATGGTCACAAGGTTGCCACTACTTTCAACGGACGGGTATAATAGGCTTCACCTTTTATTATTTTATATTTAGGTCTCAAATTATATTAGCACAATTAATTAATACTTTTTATCTGAGTTTTGATGTTTGAATTACGTGCTATATTTTTTATTACTGTTCTTGGTTATAAGAATCAAAGTGAAATGTATATATTTAATTGAAATTATTATTATTATTATTATTATTATTATTATTATATATTGTACAATAATTTTACTTAAAAAGAATTTACACAATATTTTGTATTTACAATTAAATAAATAATTTTATCCATTTCTATTTTATTTAGAAGCAGATAAATTGACTAAAAAATGAGTTTTTTACGTTTTTCATCATGTATGTACCACACCATTTTTAATCATAAAGAAAAACAAAAATCAGTTCATGTAAATAGGTTAAAATCGACATGTTACTAACTATAAAACATGTCATTAGAGTATGTCATTTTAATATTATAATTTGTATTATATTTTATAGTATTTTTTATATTTTTTAAAATTATTTAGAATTAGTTATTATTTTTAACTCGAGTCGGAGTCGAGTTGACGAGAATACCACCGACTATTTCTTTCCCCCCATTCTCTCTCCCATGATCACTGACGTGGCCCTGTCCATCTGCTACGCGCCCCCACCTCACCCCTCCCCCATCCCCCCATCCCCCACGGTGCCGCCCACCCCACATCGCCCCCTCGCATCGTCATCCACCCCCGTCGTCGCCCGTCGCCCCCCCCCCCACATCGCCCCCTCGCATCGTCATCCACCCCCGTCGTCGCCCGTCGCCCCCCCCCCCCCCGTCCCCCATCGGCCCCCCACCTGCCCCCTGCCCTCACCATTCACCCCTGTCCTCCCCCACACCCCATTACCCCCGAATCTGCTCAAATTTGCCGATTCACATGTCGCCTCAAATCTGGTTGATGTACTGACTGATTTTTATAATAACCGATTTGCACAGTTTTTTGAATAGGAATCCTTAGAATTCCTTCGTTTCCACGACGTGGGGAGCTGGGAGCAGTGGGTGCCACCCCCATCATCAATAGTATCATCATCGTCATCACCACCAGTACTAATACCGGTACCGGTGGTGGAGAAGAAGACCATTAAAGCAGAGGCTGCCATATTGCCTCGTCTAAGCGAGTTGTAGTTGGAGGGATGCCCCGAGTTGGAAGGGGTGCCTCCCATCTTCACCACCTCCCACCAAACACTTTGCATAGACGATTGCCACGCGTTGTGTTCCTTGCATTTTCTCCCGCCATCCATCCAAAGCTTAAAACTAGTTCGAGTGTCAACAGGGAAGCTGCTTGCGGATTGTGCCACCACCCTCCCATCACTCCAGCATTTGGAAATTGAAGATGACTCAGAGCTGACTGATCAGCTTCCTCCCACCCTCCTTCACCTCTCTACCCTGCAATCTCCCAACTTAATGGCTGCCAAATCTGAGGACTCCCCCGAGGGGCTGACACGGCTGACAAATTTGCATAAACCGGAAATTTACTGGTGCCCCGAGCTAAGGAAGAGCTGCAAGGTGGGAGGCCGCCTCTGGTATTCAGGGAGGTAAAATATTTTGAAAGCAAAGTCATTTTTTAGAGATGATGTTGATCTTCATCTTATGATTTTTTTCTGAGAAGGATTTTTTGTTACCCATTTGATTTTTGAATGTGAAAGTTCTTAGTTGGTATTGTAAACATTGCCGTTTGTATTTAATTGTATTAGTTGAGCTCTCAAATGTGAACGGTGAAGATTGATATTTTACCCATGTATAATAAAAAGCAAAATCTACAAAAGATTATAAAATTGTATTCATGCCTGTAAACATGAATTTATATGACAAAATCTTTACATTTTCTTCCAGTTTGTCTAACTTGGTTTTATTGTATTGATCTACCATTTACAGCTAATACAACGCGGGAGCTTCAACATAACTCGTCTGGCAAGTTGAATGTTAATGAAGAATACAGGGAAGCTTGCAGAACAAATTCCTACATTGAAATATGGACCAAAGTTCATGACCAGATGGGAATAACAAGTGATGGTCAACAAAATACTGAAGCATCACACAGTGATCTCTTCAACAATTACAATCTTCTGGAGCCACATTTCGACTCTATGCTTGCCCTTACCAATGATACCAGGCTTCATGAGCTTATTCTGGACTATTTCAATGGCAGCATGGAAGCATTTAAGATCTGCTGCCGCCTTCTTGAATCCATCAACAAAACAAGAATGAATTATATGATAATCAGGAAGGCGCTGAGTTTAACTAAAAGAACCTCCATTGACTCCATCGAAAGAGATCAACATCATCTGCGAGTCATCAACGAGCTAGTTCAATTTGTTGACATGGGGAATCCATTCTCAGCTGCTGATGAGGTGCAGTTCAGTCGAGTCCATGATCTTTACCGCACACTTGTTGAAAGATTGACGAATACGAATAAGACTGTCATCAAAAGGGTAAAAGTAATTGGAATGTGCAGGAAAGCCTCAGCCATGAGCCTGGTTTTTGTCTGTGGTGCACTCTCTGTTGCAATTCTAGTCTTCAGTGCTCATACCATTGTGGGTGTTATGACGTTGCCTCTCTTTGTGAGCTCCACCTTTACTTATTTGACTCAATGTTATAGAACAGTAAAGAGGTTGGATAAGGGTGGTCTATTCAAGCTTAGTGCACAGTTGGATGCAGCGGCAAAGGGTGCATACTTTCTTGAAAGGCACTTTGACACCATGAGCAGGATCATGATCAGGCTATATAACGAGATTGAACACACAAGGGCTCTGATAACGATCTTTCTGAGAAACCAAAAGGGGTCCTCCCTGCTCATTCAAGTTGTGAAAGAGATCGAAAACAGCAAAGACAGCTTTTTGGAGCAACTCAAAGAGCTGGAGGAGCTTGTTTACTTGTGTTTTGTTACAATCAACAGAGCACGAATGCTTGTTCTCCAGGTGGTGGTAGCACACTAATACAGGTTTTGATGTTTTGGAAACCTGTTTTGTTATTTTTATTCACATCCATGTAAATTATAAATCACATTTATTTTACTATTAGTTGCAAACATGATGTAAAGAAAATAGTTCAGGCTAGATGGCTAGTCAGTTCGCACATGTTTCATGCAGTTTACATCCATCCAACATTTTCATACTTATTATTGATTCCAATTTCTTTCTGAAATATTGTCAGTATTTCCATCAAATATTAAGCTTTTGTAAAACAAATTTTGAAATAAACTTCAAAAAATTCTTTCATTGTTGTTTGTTTTCTTTTCTTTTTTCCTTTTATATATATCTATATATAGGAGATGACATTTCAATGAGAAAGGGAAAACGCGAATTTCTACCCTCTTCCCAAAGAAGATTAATGCAAACTGATCTACTAAGTTGCAACTGGAAAAAAAAAGACAATTTGAAATGCTAGGCTTGCACGTCCATATTTTCATTTTACCACTTGCAAATTAAAGGTATCCCCATAAAGCATCCTACTAGGTTCACTCTACGTCAATTTCTAGTAGCTGTGTTGCTCAAGCATGACGATTACCATCTACATTATGTCTACTAATGCATCTTTATTTTGATCTCTACCAGTGCGGTTATAATGATTCAGGTTTGGAAACATACTTTATCAATGAAAACTATCTCATAGCTTATGACTCCAATAGTTTCCACACATCAACCAAAACCTTTCCAAGAATATATCAATACTGAACAATAACTCACCCTTTTCCTCTTCCCAGTGGCCTTCATCTCACTCCTAACAGACTTCCCCACATTAAAGTCCACAGAGGTCACCCCTCCAAGTTCGATGAAAGCAACGTGGGTAGCAGCCAAACCAATCACAACCTACAACAATCATAGATTAATGATTAATATATACAAAAAGCCATAATTTGTATCAACCTATCATAAATTGAACAACAATCATAAAAACAATATAAAAGCAGAAAAAGGTCACCACAAAACCCAAAATCCGCAAACACCTATATCAATCATACAACACTTACAAGAAAAATATAAAAGCAGAAGATCACAACGACACCCGAATCTATAGCAACCTACCACAATCATAAAAACAATAACAAAGCAGGAAAAAAAGATCAACGCAAGACCCAAAATAGATTACAACCTATAACAATCATAAAAAATAATACAAAAGCCGAATAAAACCACCCAAAAATGTAATTTTTTTAAAAAAGCGTCGATTTACCCATTGGCATGTCGTCGAACATATTGGTCATGCTTGGGCTTCATGAAATCTGCACATTTTCCCCATCAATTTCACCAAAACAACCAAAAAGATTAAAAATTTCCACTTTCCAAACCAACAAAGCCCACAAAAAACACATCTACCCACCTACAACGAAGTAGGTGACGAAGTTGGAATCCACGGCGGAAGGAGGCGAAGGAGGCAGAGAAGCCACATCAGGAAGCAAAAGCTGGTTCAAGTCTTCATCAATCTCGAAGTCATGGTTGCTTCCTTCTTCTTTCCCCGGCGGCGGTGGGAGCTCAGGAGGACATGGTGCTGTGGTTGAAGGAGGTGGAGTCTGCTCTTCGTTGCTCCCCTCCTCCATGGCCATTGGGAGGTGAAGGTTCGCACTTTGCCCGGTTTTTTTGACTAACCTTAGGTGAACATTGTCCGTGTCCATAAAGGTTAAGGTAAACAATTAGGGTTAATTTTATTCATGGCGTCATAATTGTACCATTTAACCTCTAATCACGGAGATGATGAATGGGATGCCAATGGAGCGAGCCGAGTCAAATTCAACCGTAATCAAGGTTGATTCGTTTATTTAGAATTTAAGTCGAGCTCAAACGAGTTCAGAGTCGAATATGAGTTAACTCAACTATTATTTTTATATACATATATATATATATAGTTTGAAATAAATTTAATTAATTTTAAAGTTTAAATAGTTTTATTTCGATTTAATTATATGCCAAATAATTTTTTTTGGAATAAAATTATTATAGTATTATGTAAAACTATCATTATAATATAAGTATATTTATTATTTATTTATATTTTATGCAAATGGATATACCAAAATTACATAGACTATTGTATCTAATGTAAATTATCGAATTTCGAGCTGAGTCAAGTTAAATGAAGGTGTGTTTGTGCTCGTGTTCGCTTAATTCAAGTTGATTTTAAACTCCTCAAAGAAAATCAAGCAAATTTGAACTTGATCGAGCTATTAGACCTAGAGCTTGCATCGGACACAGCTTTGATGATATAAAGGATTGCATTTTATGTTTGTTTTGTTTTTTTACTTATACAATAAAATCATAAAAATTAATATTATGCAATAGCAGAAATATCCAGAAAATCTTCAAAGATTGCAAGTACGAACTAACTCTTTAGAATGTAATATAGTACACTATTATTAGAAATTAAGTTCAGCCATTTTTAAAACTTGAGCACCGGTAACACTAAAATCCAAGAGGATGGCCTTGTATATATATATATATATATATATAAAAGAAGATGTAGGAGACTGTCTAAGATCAAACATTGCTCATAGACATCATGATTTGATCGAGGCAATACATTTATAAAATCACTAATCCAACAGTAAGAACTAGGTTTCACATATATTGGAGATACAAGAAAGCAAAGAAGAAAGTGGTAAAGCTTTCTCAAAATTTTCACCACTGCTCACAAATTCTCACACTGTTCACGATTAACAAATCTTTTTCTTGGAGAAATAATTAATCCACCTACGGCTTGAATATTGCCTCGCCTCGCCGGCGACACTGATGACAGATCGGTACCGGACGTCGTTCTCGGCAAGGTGTTGATGTATTCCGGCTTGATCACCTCAACATCACAAGTAATGCCATGTTTGTTGCATTATAATGGATGCACAAATCTATCGTCAAAAAGGTCACTTCTATTTTTAATTACAATTTTGCAAAACCTCCAGAAAACAATTTACGCTTTTGAAGATTACATAAAAATACCCAGAAAAGGGGCAAGCATTAGAATCACCATTTTTGTAGTTCAAAAACACACAATTACATGAGATTGTTTATAACTTAAGGTTAATAAGACTCGCCTTTGTGTTTGCGTTTATGGGAGTGCCTGGACTTCCTCTCCTTCTTTCCTTTCTTTTCTTTTCTTTTTTTGTCTCTTAATTTGTCCTTTCGATGTCGATCCTTTGATTGCCAATCCTTTGAAGTTCTTTTAGCATCAGTTTCTTTAACTTTTCTTCCACGGTCAGCATGTAAAGGACCACTTCCCATGCCGAATAAAGTGGAGGACTTATCCAGCCCAAGAGCTCGCTGTTCCCATTCTTCCCTTTCCCTGAGATAAGATTCATCTAGCATTTTGTTGCTTGGATCGGAGGATGATGAAGGAAGATATGGGCCAGCCTCATCCATTCTAGAGCCTATGTCACCCCGCCCTCGTTTCACTCTGCAATTTAATGATTATATAAAAAAAATAACATAACCAACCAACATTTTAATGTTAGTCAATTTAATTTGTAAAATACATAGACTGTTAAGATACCTTGAGTGCAAAAATGCTTCCATCTCTTCATCTCCTAGTTCGCCACCATCATCGGAGCAAGAATGTTTCCCAGATTTACTTGGCAAGCTAGACAAGACAACAGTTCCATCATCTGAGTAGCAATCTACTTTTCCACGTTCTTTTCGCTTCCTATGCAACACACCATTTTTATCGTCTTTGTCATACCTTGAACTAACATGATGTTTTGAGGAAGCATCCCCTTCCTTGTCACACCTCATTCTATCTACCTCTTCTTGTCTAGCTCTATTTCATTTTTCCGCACTCCTCACATTTTGTTGACTTCAGTAGCTTTATTTGCTAATCAAAAAGAAAAAAATTATCTTAGCAAAAATATCACGACAAGTTAAGGGCACAAAAGAAGAAAATATATCACGCCACTGGTTTCTCTGATGCACTAACCTTGTTGAACTCCTAGAACAGTTGCAGTAAGAAAACGTGAATTTGGTCGACCTCGTACTTTTGGCCGACGGAGGTATGCATGAACACCTTCCTCTTCGGCTTCAATCCGTAGCTTTGTCGCCTCCTGCATTAGTAACAATGCAATGCGATTCTCGGTCGCTAGATCCATTATTAAGCCTCCACTGCACGGTTCAAGTCTAAATTAAAATAAAATAATAATAATAATAATAATAATAATAATAAAGCATGAGCAAGAGAGCATGCATGCGTTTATAAGCCCAAAAAATTGTGGTCCAAATCATTCTTATTTCTATTCCGTAATAGAAGATGTTGTATCAATAGAGAAAAAGCCGCAAATCAATTTTCTTGGCTTAAATTTCAAACAAAAACTATACATGGTGTACAAAGAAGAAGATGTTTCTCAGTGTCAAAATTCTTTATACTATCCCTCAATTATCTCCAAATAAAGAATTTCGAAGTAATTTCAATGTGGCTTTTATAAAACTGATTTGAGTTCAAGAGCAACTATATGGGAATACCAAACGAGTATGAACAGAAAATATTGATGTCACAGCGATATGCGCTGTCCAACAAAGATCAACACCCCTTCCCACAATTAGCATCTGCATACATCATCCACTATTTTTCACAATGTCCTAAAAAGATTTTACAAAATATCCACCTCCAGATATCACATAGGTAGCAGACAAATCCATAGACAACAAAGAAGACGAAATGCTACAATTTGTGGGTTACCGGCGATAAACTAAAACATCTCACTACAAAAACAAAACATATTTTTTCCCATAATTCACCTCAACCAAACCATACACTAAATCAAATTATCAAACCATCACCCATTAAAATAATCTAAAATAGCAAACTTCAGATCATATACGTCAGCTACAAAAGCATAAGAACTCAGCTTCCATCAAAATTAAACTCAAAATTCACCTCTATTCAATCAAGCACAGATTCAAATCATCTAACAATCTCCAACCAACAAAAACCCATTAAAAAAAATCTAAAATAGCAAAGATCAGATCTTTGACACCTCTTTCTTACCCCAAAAAAAAACATGCACCACAGCTCCAGCAAAAAAAAAAAAGCAACACATCTCTCATCAATCCCCCAATCCAAAAATTCGCCTCAAATTATCTACCAATTGACCAAAATTAAAGTAAAAAAGAAAGTTGTAAATAGAAAACAAGTTGACATCATTTACCTCTCTCTGAACTTGACAAGCACGCAGCTCAGCCCGGGTCGCGGTGAAGGGGCCCGCGACGGGGCAACGTGAAGGAAGGCCGGCGGCCGGCGGTGAAGGGGCTTCGTCTAGTGGGGCGGCGACAAAGGAGGGGAGAGCGAAGGGGGCTCCAAAGGGGCGGCGATGGGGTCGAAGACGGCGGCCGGCGGCGGCGACCGGGGGCGGCGACGCTAAAAGGTGGACGGGGTTGCTTCGCAACCTTTTTTTATCTGGGCCGTCCATTCTTCGAACGGACGGTCCAGATTTGAATGGTCACATGGACGGCCGAGATTTCAGTGGGGCACTCTGCAACATGACTAGCGAGAGTAACTTATAAATGAATTATACCTTTTATTTTAACCAATTTAGTGACTCTCATTGTTCAAAAATTATATAAATAAATAAATATTAAATATTTAAATATTTATAAAATTTCAACATAATCTAGTAATTCTAATTCTTTTGTTTTAATTATAAAAATAATTATAATAAAAATAAATTTCAAAATATCTGTTAATTTGTACATCTTTTAAAAACAAAAAAATGTGTGATAATGATGTTAAAAAAAGACAAAATTGCATCTATTTCCTACTTGTACACTAATTTTTAATAATATATAAATATTATTTTGTGGCACACACTAAAAAATATTCAAATTGAATTTTTAACTCATATAATGTATAACTAGTACACATTTTTACATATATATAGATAAAAGTTTACTTGAGTCCGGGGCATGAAAAATTTCCTACCCCAAATTTAGCAGTTGCTTTATAATATGTAAAACTCACGACCTGAGTCACGCGGTTTTATAGTCAGAACTAGTCGGTTCAACTGCTATTTTCACTCGAGTCAGCTTTCAAAACACACATGGTGAGTATATCAGAGTATATGAGGGTTATGTGTGCTAAAGTATATGATGATAACGTCAATAAGGCAGTAGCAAAATAAGTTATCAGAGTATTTAAGAGTATGCCTTTTTTTTTAGTGAATCGTAAAATTAGATTTAGGTCGTTTATCATGTTAAGATGTATTTTTGTTATTTTCGGGTGGGTTAGTATGCTTAGAACATGCCATTTCAATTAAGACACAATTGTTTTATTTTATAATATTTTATTTTATATTTTTTAGAATTTACTTATTATTAGGAAATTAAATAGGTTATAGATGATACGAAAATGTGAAATTAGGTATTAGAGTTATAATTGTGTAGCATAATTAATTATTTAATTAAAAAGTTAAGTCAAAATGGGGATTGACATGAGATGAGGAAAAGGTTAGAAATTGTAACGTAGCCACCCAATTAAAGGTAATGATAAGAAGATTTTAAATTGTTAATTGTTAAATTAATTTATTTTTTGATACTCGGATAGTGATATTAGTTTAGAAATTGTGGTGTAGCCACCCAATTAAAGGTAATGATAAGAAGATTTTAAATTGTTAAATTAATTCATTTGTTAATATTCCAATAGTGATATTACTAATTAGAGTATTAATAATTTTGTAATGATTCTCATGCATCTATTTTATTCATGCAATATATTGCTATCTTGGGTGTCAGCATTTAGTTTGATTATGTAGTTGTAGAGTAAGAGCTCACCGCCTATGTGCGTGACCTCACTTGAAGCTTCTACCCGGTACGTTTAAGACTCATTCCCTATTTTTCGTTTTGCTCTATTGTGATTTATGTTATTAACTGAAGGTCAGGTTAAGTGGTGTTTTATTAGATCCCACTTAACTTAGGTCATTTAGCCGATAATTTTACGGATTAATAACCCTCAAGGATGAGATCCCTTGAGTTTGATTTCGAAAATAAGATCCACCACAAGTTGCCTTCAAGCTTATTATATAAATCCTTTCTCAGGCCTATATATAATGTAATCAAGTTTTCAGTGAGATAAGAGATGGGAAAACCAACTCGCACGTACCATGAGCGGGTGTACGTGTCAATCACAATGGGCTCTCGATTAGTGAGAGAGTTGTTCAATTCCCGAGGGATCTGATAACTACGCGTTTTGAGTTCCTCACACCATGAGAAACATGGAGGTTTACGGGTATGGTTTAGTATAGCACATGTCCGGATATGTGGTTAAAAAGGTACTGAATGCGACTGCGTAAGAGTATTCAGCCTTTGTGCTCAAGGCTAGGAGAAATATAGAGGAAAAGAGAGGGCTTAGGATATAGTGGTAGTCCCAAAGGATAAAAAAGAAAATGAGAAAATGCCGAGAGAGACATCTTTAGATTAGTAAGTTTAGGATAGTATTGGGTCACCGGCCCAATGGCTCCCCAGAAAATGCTCTTCAGAGAGTTCAGTAGAAATTATATATGGTTTTCTTTAAAATGAGAGTTAGCTCTCATTTGTCAGTTTGTTATAGTTATTTCTGGACCAGTAACACTCTTCAATGACATTTTTCTTATATATATATATATAAAGGGGTAGGAGTCTTAGATGCCGACTTCGACGGAGGAGCAGTGACTGCTATGTGCACACACACAAACCTGACGCGTTATGTTTAGATTGTTGTGTTTTGATTATGATGTATCTGTTTATAATGTGATGTTAAATGTTGAAATGACTGAAAAATGCTGAAATGATATAACATAATATATTAGATAAAATCAGCAGATGGGTCAAGACCTACTTTATGAAAGTTATTCTGTGAATATGATAACTATAAAAATTATGACGAATAAATGGGTCAAGACCTAGTGGATGCATAAAGTTATTTTGATAAACTTTAGTATGTTCTGAAATGAAAGTTTTATGTTGTATTTTGATATATATATATATATATATATATATATATTGTGGTTTGGCAGGGTGGCTCTTATTGCACTTTTAGGAGGCATTATGTCTGATTTATTTTTAGAAATCTTATCGATTTTATCATAATTATTTTAAAGTGTAAATTGTTTGACATGACATTCACGTAGTATCCTGTTAGGATTTTTTTCATCCCATACATGCATGACGAAATTTATCTTCCATCTTAAAACACTGAGAGTGAATCCATTAGGTTAGGTCCGGATTAGCCGACTTAATTGGGTGACCCGTGACATTCCAGTTCAGTTCGTGAGTAAGCTAGATTTAAGGTGTTACATAATCGGACGCTCCAAATTTATTTGGGCATGCATAGGCTGTCCAATCTTTCTCTCTCTCTCTCTCTCATCTATCTATATATATATATATATATATATATATATATATATAAGATGTGATTGGGTGAGCAAGGGCATAAAGAGTTTGTCCCAAACTTTAATCTGGGTCATTCGATTATAAGGATAACCCAAATTGATTATTTTAAAAAATATATAAAAAATAAAAACCCTACCATGCCCCCTAAATAGCCAATCTAGTTGCGGGAGGCCATGTCTGACTGACCATTGCTGGATCTTGCTGCAGGGCCAAAGCTAGATGCCGCGGACTCGACTAGGACATCCATTGGCTAGAACTGGACGGGGCAGGCAGAAATGACTTGATCTAGTTGGCGGCTTTAGAAAATAAAAAATGGTCGGCCTTGGTTAGAACCTGGCCACCAGAGCAAAGGAGAGGACTTGAGAGGGCAAAGGAGGGTGGTGGGGGTTGAGAGGGTGTTTTGTTTGTTTTTTTTTCTTTTATCAAATTTGAGTCGTCTTTATAATCAAATGACCTAGATTAAAATTTCGAGCAAAAATATTTTCTGCCCTAGCTGAGATAATCTTTTTCTTCTATATATATATATATATATATACACACACACACACACACACATATTCTACTATGAGTTACTTGCATAAAAATTTTCACCATTATGATAAATCACAAGATAAGAAATACCATCTTGAGTCTATGCAATGGTGAAAACTATTATGACCTGCATCTAAACAACTCATAGTAGACAAACTTTATATGAGTTGTTTGGATGCAGCTCATAATAGTTTTCACCACTAAATAGATTTTGAGATATGTATTTTGTATCTTGAGATTTATTTAATGGTAAAAATATTCTATATATATATATATATATATATATATAATAGTCTACTATGAGTTGCATGCATAATAATTTTCACTATTAGATAGATTTCAAGATATAAAATACGTATCTTGAAGTTTGTGGTAAAAACATATAAAGTTCATTTACTATAAGCTGTCATCGAGATACAAAATACATATTTCAAGAGAAGAAAACTATTATGAGCTGCATACAAACAACTCATAGTAGACTATATATATATATATATATATATATATATATATATATATATATATATATAGATGCGCTGCAACGTTTTGCAGGCAGCGTTTGGATAATGGGCCGTTGGATCAAAATCCAACGGCCCACAATCTACCCTGTGTTTCCACCCCACTTCACTTTTTTTTGCCTTCCCCCCTCCCCACTGCCGGTTTCCGTCGCCGCCCCCGACCCCGCCCGCAGCCGCCGTCCCCCACTGTGTCGCCGTTGCCGTCCCCGGCCATCACCCCCTTGGCGTCGCCCTCCCCCGCCGTTTCCACCCCCACCCCCGCCCACCGGATTCGGTCCCCCTCCACGGGCGTCGTTGTACCCCCGCACCTCGTTGTCACCCCCGCACCCTCCCCCCCTTCCCTCCCGCCATCACCCCCCAGGGCGTCGCCGTCCCCTGCCGTTTTCACCCCCCCCACGGTTCCCTTCCCCCCTCCCAACTTCTGCTTTTCAACCACTCACTGAATCCCCCCCCTCCGACGTGGGCATCGCCGTCCCCCCGCGCGTTGTTGTCGCCCCCACCATCACCCCCCCCCCCGGACGTTGTAGTCTGCCCGCCGTCCCCCGGCGGCGAGGTCGCCACTGGTAGCGCAGCAAAACAGATGCTAGAGCGGAGGAAAATGCGAGGGCAATTTCATAATAAAAATTTGACTCGCTCCTGAGTCAATATTACGAAATAAATTTAAATAAAATAAAATAAATTCATAATAAAAACTTGACTCATTCCCGACTGGAGTCAATATTATAAAATAAATTTTAAAAATTTAAAAATAATTTCGTAATAAAAATTTGACTTGTTCTTTAGTCAAGTCAATATTACAAAATAAATTAAAAAAATAGTAATAAAAATTTGACCCGCTCCTGACTCTAGTCAATATTACAAAATAAATTTTAAAAAATTAAAATAATTTTGTTATAAAAATTTGACTCACTCCTCAATCAAGTAGGGTTTTTATTACAAATTTTTTTAAAAATATTATTTTGTAATATTGACTCGAGTCAGTAGTGAGTCAAATTTTTATTACGATTTTTTTAATTTATTTCATATTATTAACTCAAGTCGGGAGCGAGTCGAGTTTTTATTTCAAAATTATTTTTAATTATTTTTAAATTTATTTTGTAATATTGATTCGAGTGAGGGGCGGGTCAAATTTTTATTACTATTTTTTTAATTTATTTCATAATATTGACTCGACTAAGGAGCGAGTTAAATTTTTATTACGAAATTATTTTTAAATTTTTTAAAATTTATTTTATAATATTGACTTGAGTCGGGAGTGAGTCAAGTTTTTATTACGATTTTATTTTATTTTTTAAAAATTTATTTCATAATATTGACTCGGGATCGAGTCAAGTTTTTATAACGAAATTGCCCTCGCATTTTCCTCCGCCCCCGCATCTGTTTTGGTGCGCCACCGCTGGCTACCTCGCCGCCGGGGTACGGCGGGCATATGACGACATCCGGGGGGTGGTGGGGGGATGGCGGGGGCGGGTGACGACGACGCGGCAGGGGGACGGCCGACGCCCGTGCCGGGGGGAAGGGAACCGTGGGGAGGTGAAAACGGCGGGGGACAGCGACGCTCGGGGGGCGATGGCGGAGGGGGCGACGGCGAGGCGGACGGGGGAGGGCGACGCCTTGGGGGTGATGGCCAGGGATGGCGACGTAGTGGGGTACGGCGGCGGCGGTGGGGATGGGGGGAGGCAGAAAAAAAAAAAAGTGAAGTGGGGTCGAAACACTAGGTGGATTGTGGGCCGTTGGATTTTGATCCAACGACCCATAATCCAAACGCTGCCTATGCGCTACAAACACGTTGCACGCAGCAGTACCATATCACTCTCTCTCTATATATATATATATGATAAAAGGTTCCTCAGCCAAAGTTCCAGCACCCATCTTGTGTTTTATGTTTGTTTTGTTTTTTTACTTGTACAATAAAATCATAAAATTTAATATATTATGCAATAACAGAAATAGGTAGAAAGTCTTCAAAGATGACAAGTACGTACTTAGTCGATCTTTTATGATGTAATAATCTAGAACATTATTATTAAAAATTAAGATTAGCCAATTTTAAAAATTAGCCACTAAAATACAGAGGATGTAGGAGACTATGCCTAAGATCAAACATTGCTCATAGACATCATGTTTTGATCGAGACAATACATTTATAAAACCACTAATCCAACAATAAGAAATAGATTTCACATATATTGGAGATGCAAGAAGGCAAAGATAAACAAAGACTGTTAAGGCATTCTTAAATTGTTCACTGCCCCTAAGAAATTCTCAAATTGTTCACTATTAATAAATCTTCTACTTGGATAAATCATTGATCCAAACTACAGCTCCGGTATTGCCTGGTCGCCGGCGACGTCGATGACAAATCGGTACCGGACGTCGTTCTTGGCGAGCCGGCCGAGGGCCGTGTTGATGTATTCCGGCTTGATCACCTCAACGTCACAAGTAATGCCATGTTTGGCGCATACATTCAGCATCTCTTGCGTCTCCTTCATCCCTCCGATCATGCTCCCACTCACCACCCTGTTGCCTACAACATACACAAACTCAATATTCACTACCATATCAACGACTGTTTATTGATATCAAATTCATAAATTTGGCACTAAGTTTATGCATTATATAGTTAGAATGTGATTTACACAAGTGAATGTGGGTTGTAAATCAACATTAACATAGTAGTGAACCTATTCTTTGAGGTGTGAAGCTGTTCACACCAAACTTATACAATTCACCCCCTCCTCTACAAAAACACAGTCGTAATCACAATTCACGCTGGCCAAAAAAGAAAAAAAAAGAAAAAAGAAAAAGAGGATGAGGCGTCTTCACATAAATTATATCCACATAAAATTACATTTTAACTCATAAACATGTACAATCTAATTTATAATAAATTTATAACTTAAATTCGCTGGCAGTAATAAATTTAAAGTGAAATATTATTCATGTTCTAATTAAACCTGCTTTAACAAGATAAATCAAATTGAAAGTTAACTAATCCTTAGAGTTTTTCAGTGATGATGAAAAGCTTACCAAATATGAGAGGAAAAGAGGGCAGCTCCACAGGCTTCTCCGGGGCCCCAACAAAGGCTAGGGTCCCCCTCACCTTGAGAAGGTCCAAGATGGGGCCCACAGTATGCGGGGCCGACACTGTGTCGATTATAAAGTCCAACGTCCTCGCCCCGGCCTGAAAAATATTTATGATCAATTTAATTAGACATCTCAAATTAGTACTCTTGATCTGATAGACTCGCCGTTTTTAGAACTTTAATTTTGCTAAATGAAATCTTATAATCAATTACAATACTAAATTGATTTTCGAGTGAAGCCCATGATGAAAAACACTAAATTGAGATGATTTCATAATTGATTTTATTTAATTTCCCAAGTCAAACAATAAATAATTCCGGTTAGATTAGTTTTATTTAATTTCCCAAATTAATAACTCAAAATTGTGAATCTATTTAGTTTTATATACTATGAGTAGTTTTACTACGTGCTTACGTACTTAACATAGCAATCAATGTTTTTTTCTTACTAAAACCAATCAATGTTGATATATAATGAATAAGATGATCAATTCAATGCACCTGCATCTGTTTAGGGTCTTTGCTAACGATGAATGCATCGGCACCAAGATGCTCCCTGGCTGCGGTCTCCTTGGCCGGAGAAGTGCTGATGACCGTGACATGCAGACCAAATGCCTTGCCGAACTTGACGGCGACGTGGCCTAGGCCGCCGAGGCCGACGACGCCGAGCTTCTTGCCGGGCTGAATCATGTTGTGCTGCTTCATGGGGCTGTAGACGGTGATTCCAGCGCACAGCAGGGGCGCCGCGGCGTCCAAGGGCAAGTTCTCCGGCACATGCACCACATACCTGCCCACATTGAAGCAAGGTGGTCGCCACCATGTTTACGCTTAGTTAATCATTCAAATACCCAGTTTCTTGTTTCCAATTAATAATCTTATCACTTATGATTTACATTACTTATTCATCAAGTACTGTAGCCATTAGCATAATTAGTATCCAACTTGTTGCTAGAAATCCATAGGGAAAATTTTCATATTTTCATGACTTTACATGTTCAGAATGAACACTATTCATGGTTTTGTATGTGGTTAAAATTCAATAAAATCTACAGGTGAGTTAAGCTTTTCATTACTAGTTTTCCTCATATTGGTCCTATAGGTCACATGAACATAATAGATCTGAGATCACATATAAATTTCAAATAAAAATCATACCATACTTTTAATTCCTAAAAAAAGAGGTGGGTAAAAGTGTGATGTGTTTTTTGTTACTAAAATAAAAAAAAGTGTCTGCAGACTGTATTCACAATTTTTTTTAAAAAAGAAAGGGGTATTGGAAAAGCAGTGTCTTTATGGAAGAATATGCATCAAATGTTGGGGGGGGAAAATTAAAAATTAAAGATAACCTTTTGTGGGCCACAAGCATCTTGGAGTAACCACCATAGGTAATGCTACCATCCCAAAAAATCCCATTGTACGTGAACTGCACATTGCTACAATAATTCTCTTCTGAGTTATTGCAATGCTCACAGTCCAAGCATGATGCTGCTAAACACCCCACCCCCACTGGATCTCCCACTTTGAACTCTCTCACGTCTGATCCCACCTCTGCTATCACTCCTGTAATCTCATGCCTTCAACAATCAATTGAATTCATTAGTTCTTTGATCTAAAATATATACATGGTTGGTTATTATAAAGAAAGGAAACTAAACATGTGAAGATGAGATGTTTAAGATTTGGAGTAATACCCAGGAACCAGAGGGTACATGGAGATACCCCAGTCATTGTTGATATAGTGAAGATCTGTGTGGCACATTCCACAATATAGGATCTTGATCACAACATCATCTTGCCCAGTTGCTCTAATCAAACATCAGAAACTCCAAACTTTAGTATAGTAAGAATAGATCAATTGGAAGATGAGAGGTGGTAAGATTGATCTCTCATTTGTTCAACTGTCCAAGTACAGTTTGATATAGTTACCTTCTTTTGAAGACAAAGGGAGTGACCTTCCCTCCCTGTTCAAGGCAAGCCCAGCCCTCCACAGTCTGAGTGTGGTTGGGAGTAGTCTCGGTCATCTTCCTCTCTTGGCAACACAAGCACCTCTGTCTATGATCACTACCTCCCTTTTAATGGAGGGCACTACTTTTTGCTCAGTGGTAGCTCCTCTACTCCCTTTACCCTTTTGTAAATGCATGCCAAGCTAAGGTTGTCACTGGTTGTGATTCCAATTAATATTGGCGGGGCGAGCTTTCCTTCCTGGCCTTCTTCGTAACATTTACAAGGCAACTGTCCATTTGAAGAAGTCTAAACATTGATCGAGTTTATTATAGAAATACCAAGTTTGATTCTCTTGTTAATTGCCTAGTAGTAGACTTTTTGGACATGACGAAGTTTCCTAACGTACATTTTATGAATCGACATTGTAATAGCGTCTTTGTCTCCTATTTACACTTGCAATGGAAGACGCAACGAATTTTTGAAGAAGTTTACATGGGTCTTTCTAATATAGAGTTCATGCAGGTTGACTAGCTAGTAGGTGCAAAGTTCTTAGGTCATTTCTTAAAACACTAATTGGCTTATCTTAGCTTGATAAAATGGTGTGTATTATTATACCAGCTCAAATTAATAGACGTTTCAATTAGTGCCAAATTTTCAAGCAAGTACCAAAATGATAAATCTAAAAATATAGAACACAATGAATTAAATTTGATGACAGCATGTTAAGTAGGTGGGGAGTTGAAACCGATTTAATGTGTTGGTTGGATCCATGAGACTGCAATTACATAGCCCATTCATTAGCCCAGCGTACAGACATAATCTCATTGTCAACATATTCCAGGTTTATTTAATAAGCAGTTGGTTAATTATATGTGTTTCTTACCGAAGTCGTATTATATCATTACCTAAATTTAACTGGTAATTATTATTAATCTTATCACTGACATTTTTCTATCTAGATCTCGGATGCACGAATCGGCCGATTCCGTGCGGAATCGGCCGATTTAAATCGGATCGGCGTCGCGCCGATCCGATTTCGGAGCCGACTCGGTCAGCCTCGAATCGGGTCATGAATCGGCGATTTTCGGCCGATTCCGACCGATTTAACTCGGAATCGGAATCGGCCGATTTAAATCGGAATCGGTCTTTTTACAAAATTACCAAAATACCCTAGGTATGATTTTTATTAAATTATTTAAGCATGGGTAAAATGGTAATTTGGATTTTAAAAACCTAAAATCAAACCCCTCTCCCCCCGATTCCGCCGCCGCGTTTGCTCCGCCGCCCTCCGCCGCGCCTCCGCCGTCCGACCTCAGCTCCGTCCGACCACGCCATCGCCGCCCAATTCCGACCTCAGCTCCGCCCTCCGCCGCGATTCCGCTGCCGACGCTGCACCCGATTCCGAACTCAGCTTCCGCCGTCCGACGCTTCCGCCGCGATTCCGCCGTCCGACGCTCCGCCCGACCTTTTGACCACGCCACCGCCGTCCGACCTCAGCTCCGTCTGGCCACGCCACCGCCCGATTGCGACCTTTAGCTCCGCCCTCCGCCGCGCCTCCGACCGAAAATTTGGATAAATTTAAATTTTTTTATTGAAATTGAATATTGTGATGTACAAGTTGTTATTTATGATGTTCTAATTGATTAATATGAAGTGCAAATTGTGATGTCCAAATTGAAATTTTGTGCGTGCGGTAAATTGTAATGTGCGAGTATGTGCTATGTGTAAATCGTGATGTGCAAATTTGTATATTTATGTTGAGAAATTATATAATTATGTATTTCAGGTATTTCTGTACTGAGTTGGCAAATTTTTATATATGACCGATTTAGGCCGATTCAACTGAACCGATTTCTTAGCCGATTCAGACCGATTCTTGGCCGATTCAGACCGATTCTTGGCCGATTCAGACCGATTCCGATTCCCTGGAAAACTGATTCCGATTCCGATTCATGCAACCATGATCTAGATTAAGAAGTGTACTTATATTCTGTGGTAGGCCAAGGAGTAACAGTCTTATTCAATGGTCAAAGTCATCACTTGTCAAGTACTCAAATCAGGATTTCAT
>JAURVB010014337.1:0-13401 GCA_033002965.1 Piper betle | reverse complement strand
AGGAAGAGGAAGAAGGGGGAATTCCAGACCTTGATGCAAGGACCTATAACGACCCGCCCGAACCAGCAAGGCGTTACTTAAAAATATGCAATAGATGTAATGATAATATTCCACAACATGAATATTAATACAACAATTAAGTCTGGCAATACATGAATCATATAAATCATAAAAATAAACCATGTTCTCTAAAATATAAACTAACCATCCCACAATCTCAGACCGTTTCCTATAACCACAACTATAACACAAGAGAATAATACGGAAGTCTAATTTTATTATCAATTCACCAAACCTGGGTCACTTTATTCTTCAGTCCAAAGCTGATCACCTGCGGAGGCAATTTTGCATTAGTGATAAAAACACTGTAAAGACAATGAAAAAAAAAGCGAATGCGGTTCGGGAAGGACCGAATGTGTTATATCCAAAACTCCAGTTAATTCTACCCGGTTAATTATTATATCTTGTTATTTACCCGGTTAACTGGTTAAATGAAATACGGGTGTTTTCACATACCCTAGCCGTCATTTCATTTTATTTTATGAAGGACGTCCTCCACCCTAGCCTTCATTCGCATTTTTTTCTCCTCTTCCTTGCCGGCGTGCCTTCTTCCTTGCTTAGGTATTCTTCCTATCTCCCTCTTCTTAATTTTATTGCATACATATTTAAATTTGATAATAAGCTTTATAATCGTGAGGATTAGCGTTTAAAAATCATCAGGAAAGAAACTAAACAGAAATTAAAGTTTAACTTGGCGATGACTCCCCTGTTTCGGCGAGATGGGTAACACAAGCGAGGTTCGCCGGGAATCGGTTGGCGACGGTCTTTCCGACATCTGAAGATGATCCTACTCTCTTCGTCGATCAGTGTAGAGTCGATCTCACGTGTGTGGATGTCGGCTTGGGGTGGAAAGTGGCAAAAACAGAGGCATCAGGGTGGGGGAAGAAATCTGGCTGTCCTTGGTGGCGACGGGTTCCAACCTGGCCAGGGAAAGTCGATCGGTGGTCGAGGGTGATGAGGCGACCACCCTATTGAGGCGGCGAAGCTTGCCCGCGGTGGAAGTCTCCGACGCGAGCACGCTGCTAGGCAGGCGATGCGGGCGTCGCCGCGGCTGGAAGACCCGGGTGGTGGTCAGGGAAGTGCCCATGGGCGGGCAGGGTTAGCTGACTCGGGCGAGCAAGGAGAGCGTCCAAACCCAGTGCCACCGGTACTTCGACAAGTGGTAGCACCAGCAGGTGATGATAGTGACCACTACACAGTGGACAAATTTAGAAAGAATAGAGCTGAGGTATTTATTAAAGGGATCGATCCAATGAAGGCGGAGAGCTGGATTGACATTATCGAAAAAGTGTTTAGAGCCCTGTCTGTGGCCCACCGTCATCAAGTGAGATTGGCAACATGCATGCTTCAAGAGGAAGCATTTTACTAGTGGAAATCCATGGAGAAAACCACTTTCCAACGATGTGAGATTTCCTCCATCAGGTGGGCGGAATTTGTGGCAGCTTTCAATGGACAATATTTTCTAGACCCCGTTGTCCATAAGAAAGCATTGGCGTTCTCCAATTTAGTTCAAGGGGAGGATTCAGTCCCGGAATATGTGTATTCCCAGATGAACTTCTAGGGTTACCTCCTAAACAGGCAGTGGAGTTTGCCATTGACCTAGCACCTGGAGTGACACCAATTTCTAAAGTACCAGTGTTGACACTGCTAAATGGCAATGAAGGATTCGTAATCTTCAGCGATGCGTCATTGTTGGGTTTAGGATGCGTCATTATGCAAGAAGGAAAGGTGGTGGCCTATGCCTCTCGTCAATTGAAGATTCATGAGCAAAATTATGTAACCCATGCCTTGGAACTGGCAGCAGTGGTTTTTGCCCTCAAGATGTGGAGGCACAACTTGTGTGGAGCCCAGTTCGTAGTCTTCACTGATCACCAGAGTTTGAAGTATATCTTCACCCAGAATGACCTTAACCTTCGACAGAGGCGGTGGATAGAATATTTGAAGGACTACGACTTCCAAATTCTTATACCATCTAGGGAAAGCGAATGTGGTAGCCGACGTGTTGAGTCGGAAGGGCAAAGGGGATAAAAGTCAGCAGCAAGCTAGACTTTGGGCCATGTCGTAGAAGTAGTAGCTATCAACCCGGTGGAGAAACTAATAGGCTTATTGGCAAATTTGGTTGTTTCCAATGATTTAGTTGATCGTGTGAAGCTGAATAAAATGTTTGACAAGATTCCTGACATTGTAGCTAATTCAAATAGTGTGATCAGATATAGAGGAAGGTTGTGTGCACCCAAGGATAATGCACTGAGGCAAAATATATTGGAGGAGGTTCATCGCTCAAAGTTCACAATACACCCTGGAGTTACTAAAATGTATCATTATTTAAAGCAAACCTACTGGTGGATTGGGATGAAGAGGG
Source organism: Piper betle (assembly GCA_033002965.1). Taxonomy (NCBI): domain Eukaryota; kingdom Viridiplantae; phylum Streptophyta; class Magnoliopsida; order Piperales; family Piperaceae; genus Piper; species Piper betle. The sequence continues at coordinate 10,979 of JAURVB010014337.1, read as the reverse complement.
ATGTTGTGGATTTTGTCTGTAAGTGTCAGACTTGCCAACAGATTAAAGCCCAACATCAACTACCTGGTGGATTATAGCAACCTTTAGAAATGCCAACGTGCAAATGGGAGTGTGTCACATGCGATTTTATCTCAAAGCTCCCAAGAACTCAAAAGAAGCATGACACCATATGGGTAGTTGTGGACCGACTAACTAAGGTAGCTCACTTCATCCCCACGAAATCAATGAGAATGGCGGAATACCTGGCAGGATTATATGTTGACAATATTGTCAAATTGCATGGGATTCGAAAGGAGACAGTCTCCGAACGTGATCCCCTATTCACCTCGCATTTCTTGGAAGCTTTCCAAAAAGCCGTGGGAACTCAAATTAAGTTGAGTACAGCATATAATCCCAAAACTGATGGTCAGAGTGAGAGGACTATTCAAACTTTGGAAGATTTGTTAAGTGCTTGCATTCTTGACTGGGGAGGTGACTGGGAGAAACACTTAGCCTTGGCTGAATTCACCTACAATAACTCTTACCAAGCCAGTATAGGGATGGCACCATTTGAAGCCTTATATTGTACGCTATGTAGATCTCCATCGTGCTGGCTGGAGTCTACCGAAGCAGATATAGTCGGGCCAGAGATGGTGAGGGAAGCAACTGAAAAGGCGAAACTCATTCAGCAAAGACCGAAGGAAGCTCAGGATCGACAAAAAAGTTATGCTGATACTCGATGGAAGGACCTAGAGTTCCAAGTTGGGGAGTTTGTGTACCTAAAGACATCTCCTACGAAGGGGGTGATCAGATTTAAAATATCAAGGAAGTTGAAGCCAAGATTCATCGAACCGTTTCCAATCCGAGGATCAGGTTGGGAATTGTGCATATAGATTAGCATTGCCACCAGGCCTAGCTGGAGTACACAATGTTTTCCATGTGTCAATGGTAAAGAAGTATGTGCATGATGAGGATCATTTCATCACAAATTTTGAAGACGTAGAGCTACAATCAAATTTAACCTACGAGGAAAAGCCGATCCGCATCCTAACAAGAGAATTAAAGACACATAGAAAAACGGAAATTCCTTTGGTAAAAGTATTGTCGGAAAATCAGGGGTCAGAAGAAGCTACATGGGAGACTGAACAAGAAATGGCAAGGAAATACCCTAGCTTGTTTGTGGTATAGGAGTTTTATATTTTTATTGGCATGAACTGATCCCGAAGAAATAAATAAAGTTAATCATAATTATTCTGTTGCCTATTATGATATTTCGGGGACGAAATATTTCCAAGTTGGGGAGAGTGTAAAGACCGTGAAAAAAAACGCGAGTGCGGTTTGGGAAGGACCGAACGTGTTATATCCTAAACCCGGTTAATTCTACCTGGTTAATTATTATATCTTATTATTTAACCGGTTATCCGGTTAAATGAAATACAGATGTTTTCACATATCCTAGCCGTCATTTCATTTTATTTTATGAAGGACGTCCTCCACCCTAGCCTTCATTTGCATTTTTTTATCCTCTTCCTTGTCGGCGTGTCTTCTTCCTTGCTTAGGTATTCGTCCTATCACCCTCTTCTTAATTTTCTTGCATACATATTAAAATTTGATAATAAGGTTTATAATCGTCAGAATTAAAGTTTAAAATCAACAAGAAAGAAACTAAACAGAAATTAAAGTTTAACTTGGCTGACGACTCCCCTGTTTCGGCGAGATGGGTAAGCATAGGCGAGTTTTCAGCTAGGAATCAGTGGCGACGGTCGTTCCGTAGTGGGAAGATGATCCTACTCTCTTCGTCGATCAGTGTAGAGTCAATCTCACATGTGTGGATGTCGGCCTGGGGTGGTAAATGTCCAAAAATGGAGGACAACTACAAAAATAGAGGCGACAGGGGTGGGGGAAGAAATCTGGCCGTCTTGGGTGGCGACGGGTTCCAATCTAGCCGGGGAAAGTTGATAGGTGGTCGACGGTGACAAGGCGACCTCCCAATTGAGGCGGCAACGCTCGCCAGTAGAGGAATCATCGACTCGAGCGCGCCACGAGGCAGGTAATGCGGGAGTTGCCGTGGCGGGAAGATGGCCGAAGTTGGCCGGCGCGACACTGCAACGGCATGGCAGGGCTGGTCGGTGACGATTGACGGGGGCCGGAGGTGGTCGGCAGTGGTGGCGACGGATGGAGTGCACCTGGAGTCGGGAACAGAGCATGCCAGAGAAGAAGAAGGAAAAAAATTACCTTGGGTGGCAAACTTGCAAACAATGCTTGACTCAACACAGCTCTAGTTAAATAATAATACCAACTCGTAAATAACATCGGGCTCGATACCGACTCGAGTTAAAAAATAATATTAACTAATAATAAATCTTTAAAAATAATTATTTTAATGGGTTATGTGTAAAGTTACAAAACTAACTAATTATTGTATGAAATCACCACAAGTAATAAAAATACGGTAATGATAAACGGTCGATAATTAATCTGCGTAACTTTAGCAATTAAATTAAATCGTAGGGTTATAAGTGATTAATAAAATAAAGATTTTATCTTTACCTCTATAAATTTAATATTAAGTAAATAAAGTGATTATTTTAATAACGAGTAAGTAATGTAGAAAATTGGTTATTAAACTATAGTCGGGTAGCAATCACTAGCGTCGAACATAAAGAGAATAATGAAAATAAATAAAGTTCGAAACTTTATTTAGTAGAATAATTTAAAATAATTGTATTAATCATATTTTTGAATAATACAAATTATTTTAAATAATTTATTTGATCAACTCAATTAATTAAATTGCTATAAATAATAGTAGTGATTAACAATTATAACCGTGAAGTAAATCATCATAATCCGGGTTAAGTAATTATCATCGCAAAGGAAAATTAAATACTTGTTTATTAGAAATAATTATTTTATCAATTGTTAAGTATTAATTATGATTTAGATAATTAGTTTGAAATGTGAAGTAGGACTTAAATGATTATGTCACAGGAATAATTAATTATCTCACTAGATTTGTTGATAATTTAATATTTAATATTTTTGGAAATGATATATATATTCGATATTTACTTGCATGCATTCCTACTCGAATAAAATTATACTTATGTATCATTTTATATTCTCATTCAGATTAGGATCGTTTGTCACAGCTGCGAGTTCGAAATATCCAGGTCCGTATAATCATTTGAAATGTTGTACTCTCCCTTATTGGCAGCCCTGGTTGGCCTAAGCCTAAATTCAACCACTATGCGCTGTAACGCAATTGGGGTCAAGGAATTGACTCTGTCCAACACAGGGCCGCACCTTTAAAAGTACTATGTGTGTGCTTATAATTAATTGAAATGTTGTATTGTTCGTATAATCATTTGAAATGTTGTATTGTCCATATAATCTCAGAATAAGCTGGGAGGCGATTTTTAATCTCAGAATGACCTGGGAGACCATGACTAATCTCAAAATGAATTGGGAGACCACCTAATCTCAGAATGAGCTGGGTGACAATTTCTCATCTCAGAATGAACTGGGAGACCATGACTAATCTCAAAATGAATTGGGAGACCACCTAGTCTCAGAATGAGCTGGGAGACAATTTTAAATCTCAGAATGAACTGAGAGACCATAACTAATTTCAAAATGAATTGGGAGATCACTTAATCTCATAATGAGTTGGGAGACAATTTCTAATGTCAGAATGAACTGGGAGACCATGACTAATCTCAAAATGGATTGGGAGACCACCTAGTCTCATAATGACCTCGAAGACAATTTTTAATTTCAGAATGAACTGGGAGACCATGACTAAACTCAAAATGAATTGGGAGACCACCTAGTCTCATAATGACCTGGGAGACAATTTTTAATCTTAGAATGAACTGGGAGACCATGACTAATCTCGAAATGAATCGGGCAACCACCTAATCTCAGAATTAGCTGGGGGACGATTTCTAATCTCAGAATGAACTGGGAGACTATGACTAATCGCAAAATTAATTGGGAGACCACCTAATTTTAGAATGAGCTGGGAGATGTTTTCCAATCTCAGAATGAGCTGGGAGTCAACTTTACCTAATATTAAACTTAATATGCCAATGATAAAATTTTTATTTTATTAATTACTTATTGTAATGACCCGGCCATTTGTCACAACATTGTGGGCCTAGCTGGCCAAGTGTTACTCACAATTAAGCAAATATGTCTAACATTTTTATTTAACAAAAACATATATAAAGATCCCACCGTCTTAGACCGTTTCGCAGTAGCCACACTTATTTCTCAAATAAATAATAAAAGGAGTCCTCATATTTATTTTGCTCCATGCCTTGGTTGTCAATCACCTACTTTCGTATATGCACACACGTGGAGGCAATTCTGTGTTACTGATTACAACACTAAGTAGTATAATAGATAAAACAAATCAAGTACATTCCACTATTTCCTTATGTTTATTTTAATATGCAATGGAGCGATTCCGCTATACTCCAAAACAATGCGGAGGAGGTATCCGTTGTGATCCACACACCCTGGCCGTAACCCTTTTGTGGGGAGGCTACCACTACCGTCTCCAGTGCCAGTGCCTCGCACACCCTGGCCGTAGCCCTTTTGTGGGGAAGCTATCACTGCACTCAGGTGATTGTTACGCCCCATTTGTGGGGAAGCTCTCATTACCAATTCTAGTGTCAGTGCCTCGCACACCCCGGCCGTAGCCTTTTTATGGGGAGGCTATAACTGCACTCCAGTGCCAGTGCCTTGCACACCCCAGCCGTAGCCTTTTTATGGGAGGCTATCACTGCACTCAGGTGAATGCTACGCCCCGTTTGTGGGGAAGCTCTCACTGCCAACTCTAGTGCCAGTGCCTCCCACCCGAGTCGTAGCCTCTTTATGGGGAGGCTATCACTGCACTCAGGTGATTGCTAGGCCCCGTTTGTGGGGAAGCTCTCACAGCAAATTCTAGTGTCAGTGCCTCACACACCCCGACCGTAGCCTTTTTATGGGGAGGCTATAACTGCACTCGAGTGTGATGGAGGAATCATTGTGCCTCACTCACCCCGGCCGTTGCCTTTTTATGGGGCGGCTATCACTACTCCAAAACAATGTCGATGCATTACACAATTTACGCACATAATACGACCCTGTGTCGGACTAAGTCAATTCTTTGACCCCGGTTGCACTCTGTGCATGGTGGTCGAATCTGGGCTCAGGCCGACCTAGGCTATCAATAAGGAAAATACGATGTTCTACCTATTATACGTACCTGACTTGTGATTTCGTCTGACTGTGACCCGTGAACCCTAATCTGAATGAGGGCATAAAATAATACATTGGTATAATTTTATTTTACATGAACCTACATGCAACTTACATGACTAATATACTATCAATTTTAAATGACGTAATTAGTTCATGTTAGTCTTCATTTCTTATTAAATTTTCAACAATTCTACTGATAATTAATTATTAATCATCATTATCCAAATCCCCATTATCATGATTGATAATTTAATTATTAACATGTCCATTTATAAAACAACTAAGCAATTGACAAGAACCCCATGCATAAGACGCTGGAGATCTAGCAACTTGGCAGGGTGTCTTTAACAAACCTTGCATGCAAGAATCCTAATGGAAACAAATAAGATGAGGGATGAAATACTCAAACAGTAATGGGGAGGTCGCCTGGGACGGAGATGAGGGATGAAATACTCCCTCCTCCTGCATATATATACACTTCAACCATTCCCTCCATTAAATTCTCATACCCCATCATCCATTGGTATTTCCTAGGTTCAACGAGCCCCTTCATTAAATTTTCACACCCCATCATCCATTCATGAATACCATTCCCTCCATCAAATTCTCATACCCCATCATACATTGGTATTTCCTAGGTTCAACGAGCCCGTTCATTAAATTCTCACACCCCATCATCTATTTGTATTTCCTAGGTTCAACGACCTCTTCATTAAATTCTCACACTCCATCATCCATTCATGAATAGGTATTTTCTAGGTGACCTTAAGTCGAACCATGACCGGTCGACTTGATAACCAACCATATCGGTTCATCCATATTTATTTCATAATATTTCGGTTCGAGTCTTGTAATAAAAATCATGGTTTTTACACTTATAACCATCGGATTTAATTTAATCGCTTGAGTTCGCCGATTAATTATTGACTATTTATCATTACCGTATTTTTATTACTTATGTCCATATCTATTTCGTCCATTAATTAATTAGTTTACTAACTTTACCCATAACCCATTAAAATGATTATTTTTAAAGATTTATTACACGTTAGTATTATTTTTAACTCGAGTCAGTATCGAGTCAACCCCTATTTACAAGTTTTGCCTCCCTTCTTCTTCTTCTTCTTCTTCTTCTTCCCGCCGCCGTTCTTCACTTCTCCAAAAACAGGTTCATCTTTCTTCTCCCAGCCTTATCTTGGCACCCAAACCAGATTCACGTCATCGATCAACTTCAACCTTCTCCAGCAACCAATTGAAAGCCTGAAGTCCATGTTTTACAGCATCTTACCAAGGTGACACCTTGCTGCACCAAGGCGCACGTCTTCTGGCCAACAGCACTGCAGGGGATGCAAGGCGACCTCCGTCCGGCAAGCAGCACTGCCGGGAACTCTTCCCTTCTCCCCACACGACAACCCAACATCAAGGCTAAGCATCTATCCTCTGAAACTGCCATGGCAGTGTCTGTTGCAGCAGAACGTTGTCATTTCCGTCACCCTTGCAACTCTGCCCACTCACAGTTGCAATTCCGCCACCCACCGGAAAGCAGGGACACGGCGAGCCATCCCTTTGGCCCAGCAACCAGAGGGTGGGGGCTGCCTTGAAATTCTTGTTTACAGTCGCCCAATTGGCCGACATTTCAGATTCCTCGGCCATGGCAGAATTTCAGTTGTATACCATTTAGTTTAGTTCTTTTCTTGTTGATTTACAACTTTAATTCCCATGATTAACAAGCTTACTATCAATTAAAAATATACATGCAAGAAAATTAAAAAGAGGGAGATAGGAAGGATACCCAAGCAAGGAAGAAGCCACGCTGGTAAGAAAGAGGAGAAGAAAAAGTGTATGAAGGCTAGGTTGGAGGATGTCCTTCATAAAATAAAAATGTCAGCTAGGGTATGTGAAAACACCCCAACACCATATTTCATTTAACTTGGTAACCCGGTAAATAATAAAATATATTAATTAACCGGGTAGAGAATAATAATAATTCTCCGACGTTCAGTCCTTCCCTGATTGCGTTCGGTCCTTCTCTGACCACATTCGTTCCTTCCTAGACCGCATCGATTTTTTTTCCACAGTCTTACAGGACCCATGATAGTGGTGCAATACGAGACCAGGTTTAGGACCCTAGGGAGATTTGCACCGGATTTGGTCCCCACTGAAGAAAGAAGGATAAAACGATTTTATGAAGGCCTCCATCACGAGATCAGGATGGCCTATTTGGATAGGTAGTTTGCTACTTTTGGTAATGTTGTGAGAGCTACAGGCAAGGCAGAACGAGTTATAGCTGCTAGACCTAGCCTGGGATTTTGACCAGAAGCAGGAACACCTAGAGCGTATCAACCAGAGCAAGGAGCACAATAGAGACATTGAACAGACACAATAGTTGCCATGAGGGCTATGGATGGCCAAGTTTAGTGCTACAGAGCACCCTTCTGTCAGAGTTGCTGACCGTTGTCATGGAGGTGTGTGCAAAGAAGGCACATATGCATGCTACAAATGCAGTCAGCGAGGACATAGAGCCATAGATTCATACTATAGTTGTGGTCAATAAGGGCATAGAACCGCAACTTGTCCAACTAGCCAGACCCAATAGTTGATGCTCCTAGCACCTCTGTAGAGACTTGCACTCCTAGCTCCCTAATAGAGAGGCCAATATGGCCAAGGTCAAGGCTAGAGAGGTGGAGACCAACAACCACCGAGATAGCAGCAGAGGTGACAGAACCAAAGAGGGTACATGGCTACAGGACAAGCTAGACAATAGAGGGGTAGACAGCAGGTACCGCTAGCTCAGGATCAGAGGGAACAAAATCAGGTAGTACCCCTAGTAGCACCTCCTACCCCAGTACAGCAGCACCTAGTGATGATGTATGTAGCCACTATGGTAGAGGCACTTAAGGACACGACAGTCGTGACAGGTACGCTTCCAGTAGGCTTTGTACTTGCATGAGTCTTATTTGATTCTGGCATCACGCACTCTTTTATTTCGTATACACATACAACTAGAATTGGATGTAAGATAGAAGTGTTAGGACATTCACTATTAGTGTCCACTCGTACCGGTAGTATGATAGCTATGGGCGAGTGTATGTGTAATGTCCCTGTTGAGATTCAACAGTGACAACTTGTAGCAGATTTGATATTGTTCGAGGTACAAGAATTTGATGTGATGCTTCGGATGAACTAGATGTCCAATCAAGGAGCTATGATAGATTGTCGAAGAAAGACGATGACTTTCTGCCACAGAAGACGCTACTTTTTCTTCAAAGGTCAGTGCAGAGATAGAGAACAAGGATGGATATCCTATCAGTGATGTAGTGAGACAACTGGACAAAGGCAGTGAGCTAATAATGGCAGCATTAGTTTTGCCTGATCAGAGTGGTTCAGGGGACGAGCCAAGCATTGAGAAAATTCTAGTGGTCAGAGAATTCAATGACATATTCCCAAAGGAGATTACTAGATTGTCGCCAGACAGAGAGGTAGACCTTGCCATCGAGCTGATGCCTAGAATAGCACCAACTTCTAGAGCTCTGTATAAGATGACACCTCTTAAGCTCAAGGAACTCAAGGAACAGTTATAGATACTATTGGATCAGGGATTCATCAGACAGAGTGTTTCCCCATGGGGTGCACCAATGTTTTTTGTAAGGAAGAAGGATGGAAGCATGCGTTTATGCATCGATTACAAACACTTGCAACTATTGAGAATGGATACCCTCTTCCTCGCATTGATGACCTATTTGACCAGTTGAACTTAGTAGTCATCTTCTCAAAGATTGATTTGAGGCCAGGATACTACCAGTTGAAGATTAGAGCGGAAGATATTTCGAAGACTGCATTCAGGATGAAATATGGACCCTATGAGTTTTCGGTCATGCCTTTTGGATTGACCAATGCCCCAACATCATTTATGGACCTGATGAATAGAGTGTTCAGTCCATACCTGGACCAGTTTGTGATTGTCTTCGTGGACGACATACTGGTATATTCTTCATCTAGGGAAGAGCATGAACAACATCTGAGGATGGTGTTGCAAACACTGAGAGAGCATAGATTGCACAGGAAGTTTTTGAAGTGTAATTTTTAGTTATTAGAAGTGCACTTTCTCGCCCATGTCATCTTAGCATCAGGCATTTCAATAGATCCAGCACTAGATAGAAGTAGTAGTGCAATGGGAATAGCTGAAGCACTGACAGAGGTTCGGAGTTTCCTAGGCCTAGTTGGATACTACATACGGTTTATTCAGGATTTCTCTTCCATTGCAGCCCCTCTCACACGGCTGACTAGGAAGGAGGAACAGTTCAGATGGATAGACGAGAGTGGGCAGAGTTTTAGGATACTTAAGGAGAGATTAACTTCACCGCCTATCCTCACATTGCCTGAGCGATACAAGGATTTTGTAGTTTACATAGATGCCTCAAAGATTGGCTTAGGCTGTGTTTTGATGTAGAAGGATAAACTTATAGCTTATGCATCTCGCCATCTCAAGGTGGATGAGAGTAACTACCCTACACACAACCTGGAACTTGCAGTAGTCATATTTGCACTCAGAATATGGAGGCACTACCTGTACGGAGCATCTTTCAGACTTTTGACAGATCACTAGAGTCTGAAATATATTTTCACACAAAAAGATTTGAACAGCAGACAGAGAAGATGGTTGGAGACGTTAGCATACTACGAGATTGACATAGCGCACCATAAGGGAAAAGCAAATGTAGTAGCAGATACGTTGAGCAGGAGGCCAAGAGTCTCATACTCTATTAGGATTGGTAGTAGTGACAGTGACTCAATTCATTACTAGACCATAAGACAGTTGATCAAAATGATGCACATGACTGACCATTCAGCCGAGTCTACTTGAGCAAATCAGGATTGCACAGGAAACAGATCCACAGTTGAGGCAATGGTTGGAGTAGGGAATACATTTGCAATTGACCAGAGATGTAGATGGGTAAGTCAGACTTAGAAGTTGACTCATTGTGCCAAATGTTCCACATTGTCCCAGACATTCGACGTATGATTCTTCATGAAGCTCATGACGTCAAGATGCTTAGTGCATCCAGGTGGAGTGAAGATGTACCACAATGTCTAATGAACATATTGGTGGTCGCGAATGAAAAGAGAGGTATACGACACAGTTACGAAATGTTTGGTGTGCCAACAAGTGAAAGTCAAGCAAGTACATCCAGGTGGAATGGTACATTCATTGGAAGCACCAGAGTGGAAATCGGAGAGATATAGTGTATGACTTTGTAGACGATTTACCTAGGACCCACCAATAGAAGGATGCAACATGGGTCATAGTAGATCGACTCACGAAGGGCGCACATTTCATACCAATCAGGATGGATTACCCACTCACCGCTTTGGCCACACTGTACAGAGACCAGATAGTAAGGCTACATGGAGTACCATGGCAGATCATATCAGACAAGGATCCGATAGTTCACATCTTGATTTTCGAAGGCTTTTCAGATAGCTATGGAAAGTGAATCGAGATTCAGCACCGCATTTCACCAACAGACAAATGGGCAGACCGAGAAGACCATACAAATCATAAAGGATTTTCTCCGAGCATGCATTTTGCACTTCGGTGGAAGTTGGGAAGAACACCTAGGCCTAGTGTGGTGTTCTCCTACAACAACAGCTATAAGGCTATGATAGGAATAGAACCATACGTGTAACGACCCGCCATTTTCACGATAATGTGGGCTTTGCTGGCAGGGTGTCACTCAAAATTTGACAAA